>RCUC01172169.1:0-19056 GCA_003697995.1 Taxidea taxus jeffersonii
CGCGGGAGGGGCGGCCCCCACCTCCCTCCGCCCCCCACCAGGTCACTTCCGCGGGAGGGGCGGCCCCCATCTCCCTCCACCCCCGGGGCGCGGAGGGTCGGAGGATACACCCAAGGGAGCGGAAGCCTAGAGTCTGCAGGTGCCGGCGCGGAAACCTATTGCGGCGCTGGGGGCCGCGCGGCGCCGCGACGGTAGGGGCGCTGCGGAGCGCGCCTGCGCCCCGGGGCGTGGCCGGGGCTGCCAGATGCCCCGCCCCCCGTCGTAGCTCATCGCTGCGCGACGCCGTCGCTGCGAGCTGCGCGTCACAAGTGCGGCGACCGTGCCCCGGCAGCACGGCGGTGAGTTGACGCGCGTGGACGTTGGGGATGGCGGTCTGTGGGGCCCCGGCGGACGAGCCGGAGGGCGGGTGAGCGAGGGTGCGCCGGAGGCGGCCTCCAAGCTGGTGTGCTCAGGGATGCTCCGGTCCGCGGGCCCGGCGGGGGCTCCTGGGAGTCCCCTCGCCCTGGCTTCCTGTGGGTGCGCGGGGCCGGAGAGGAGGGAGAGGGCTGTCGTCTGGCCGGAGAATGCCCTGGGCGGCGGCGGGGCGGGGGCTGGCGTTCCGCGGCAGAGGCCTCTCCGGCCGTAAATGGAAGTTTCCCGGTGGTCGGCCGCGCGGCTCCTAGGTAGCGAGCTTCCCGTCGCCGGACAGGTGCAAGCGCCGGCCGGGTTCTCTTGACTCGCCGTCCTGGGTGTTCCTGGCCGGCCTGGGTAACGGCGCGTGTGGTGCTCTTCGGAGGCGGTGAGGAGGGAGCGATGACTTCGGCTGGGGGGAGTGGGGGAGAGGTCCGCCCAGAAAGGGTGGAGGAGGAGGGCTCCGGGGTCCTTCAGCTCTGAAATTACTTGTCACGGGAGGTAATGTCGCCGGGTCACCTATGCTGTAGCGTGTGTGCACCGTTTACCGTCACAGCGGTCGCGGGGAGGCCTCCTTGAGCTGCCTGAGGGGGTGCGGAGGGTGGAGGCGCTCACAGGGATGCCGCAGGGTGGGGGTGGGCGGTTCAGAGAGCTAGTGCGCGAGCTCGCGCTGAGCCGGCCCTGGTTTGAGGAGGCCGGCTTCCTGCTCCTGGCTCTTTCCCTCTGCTGCTAAGTACAGATCCGGCCTGGAAGGGGGGCCGGCAGACCCTGCCTTTCCTGCCCTGTTCTTGGGTCGCAGATGAGCTAACCCTACGACCTTGATGGAGATCTTCACAGACAGGGACTATTCAGAAGTTGTTTTTCCCCATATCTTTGGAAAATCTTCGTGGTGGCCTTTTGGGGTTTGCAGATTTAAAGCAAGCAACCTGAACCTGGATGCCTTCGTCGTGTGGTCCCTTCTCTGCCTGGATGGAATTGGGGGGCATGCATGTGAGTGAGAAGACCTGCACTTTTAGGTTCTCTAATCTCCAGCTGAAATTCAGCATTTCCTCCAGTCGCGAGTGCAGGCAGCGAAGCCGGTATCGACAGCGTGACTTTGTCAGCGACAGAAGTCACAGCTTGCCCAGTCTCAGGATATTCCGTAAGCGCAGCACCGCGTTGAAAGCAGGGTAGCGCTGAGACTTGCTGCCAGGCCCTGTTCTGTAAGGTATCAAAACGCAGCTTCACACATTTAACTTTCCTGTTTTGGTGACGTTTTACTTAGGTGTGCAGTTGATCTTTCTTAGTCTCAGATTCTGTATTTGCAGGTTTGCCTACACACTAAAATGTGCCTGTGGCCCCAAATCAACACTCGCAGCGCTTTCGTGGTCTCGCAGATAGGTGCACGGTGGTGAAAACTTGGGGTTCTGCTGCAGCAGAACAAAGGGATGCTCTGCCTTCTTGTGTCACTTCTCTCATGTAAACAAGAGTCCTTTTTCCGGTCTATTTAGTGTCATGACTTTTGCATTTTTGTGCTTTTTGTTTGCAGTATCACCGTTAAAATAGCCCCCAAACACAGTCTGGGAGTTTGTGTTCCTCGGTGCACCTCATGTGAGGGGCCTACGGGAAATGCGTGTGTGCAGTAAGCTTCGGTTAGGCTTAGGAAATGCTGTATTGGTCGGGACCCTGCCCCAGTATTTCTCCTGGGAGCAGTGGGGTCCGTATGCGCTAGTTTGGTGTTCCTGGTGATTTCACAGACAAGAGCCTCGAGTAACAAGCATTGGTTCCCTTTCTAGTCCTGTGCATTTACGAAATCCTGAAAAGGGCTTTATAGGCTTGACAAGGCTGCTGGAGGGTCTAGGGCACACACACACGAAATATGAAGAACCCTTACAGCCTGAGAAAATACTTTTTTTTTTTTTTTAAGATTTTATTTTTTTGACAGAGAGAGAGACCACAAGCAGGCAGAGAGGCAGGCAGAGAGAGAGGGGAAGCAGGCTCCCTGCCAAGCAGAGAGCCTGATGCTCTGATGCCTAGGGTGCTGGGATCATGACCTGAGCTGAAGGCAGAGGCTTTAACCCACTGAGCCACCCAGATGCCCCAAATACGTCTAAAAGTAAGTTTGTGTTTAGCTGAGCCCAGTCCTTGAAGACTGGGAGATGTGTGTCTCATTCGCATGCCTGTTGGCTCTCATGGGCATATTTGGCCAAGATCCCTTCAGAGACTGTAACCACTCTTCTCCCACATACTTGCTTGTTGAGTTTTGAATAAATAATATTTGCAATTAAAAGGACCTGTGGTTTTATCTCTCTAAAGAGCAGCAAGGGGTGGACACTGGTGCCTCCCGATAGTCAGATTTGGGGAGAGGAAATCGTGGCATGGGGTAGGTGTAAGTTGAGTCCCTGGGCTCCAAGAGAGAAAGGAGATCTTGCTGCCCTGTAGGGCTTGTGAAGGGGACCGCTGGGGCCGACCTCCTGTATCCCTCTCTGTCCTGATGACACCGCTTACTGAAGTCCTAATGTTTCCACAGAACCGTCTGGCCTGTAGCCTTCATCCTCAGTTAAGGAAATGACCAACCAGGTAAGGCCTGTGGTGAGGCACAGAACAGCAGCTGGTCTCCCTGGCAGTTTGGAGGCCAGTACGAGGTCTGGGTGTCTAGTCAGGAGACCATCAACTCATTCCTGCTCTGCTCGGAAGTGCTGGGGGACCCTGGGTACCTAGTCTCTGGAGGGTTAGGCACCACACAGCACGCACAGGAGGCTATCTAAGTCTTCTCCAGGTTGACAGAGGGACTGAGGAAAAGAATTTGTTCTCAGGGGTGCCTCGCTGGCTCCGTCACTAGAGTGTGTGACTCTTGATCTCAAGGTGTGAGTTCAAGCCCCACATTGGGCTTGTAGTAAGATTAGGGACAATGGGAACAGATTAGGCAGGCTGTTTGTTTTATACAACTACAAAACTTAGGCTGGAAGCTGGATGCAGAGCCTCCTATGATCCAACCAGGGAATGCACAGAATTTATCTGTCCCCTCGGGATGGGGGGAGAGAGAACACTTTCTGTAAGAACTGATTTTTTTCTGGTGCGGTCAACTCTGCAAGTGTTGGGTGAGAAGGAATCAGGGAGCTTGCAGGATGGGCAGGGTGAGGACGGGGGAGTAGCTAACACACTGGGGGTGGTGGGTGAGGTGAGTGCCGGGGGTGTTTTAGGGAGGGGATGGGATACCTCTGAATCTGACCACCAGTTTAATGAGGCGTCTGTTCTTTTTTTAGTACAGTATTCTCTTCAAACAAGAGCAAGGTAAGCAACCTGCCAGTAGATTCACCTGTGAGAACTCTGTCATCGTGGTGTTTCGGGTGTGCTGACCTAACACACTGTCCCCAAGCGACTCACTTTGCAGAAGAGTCAGCAGACGCGGCTGAAAACAGATACTTACAAGCAAACTGCAGCAGAAGCCCCAAACAACTAACTGGAAAGAAAAAGCAGGAGTCACATGAGAGACTGGGACATTCCGGGCTGAGGGGAGCTTTCCCGCCTGAGAAAGATGCCGCTCCAGCTTCCCAGCTATCAGGGTGAAAAAGGGAAACGGTAGTGCCTCAGCACTTGCCCTGGGCAACAGCTCCCCCGCTTAGACAAGGGCATTGGCTCCCGGAGCGACCATGACCTTACTGAAAGTAGGGGATGCTGCAGTGTGGGGAGGGCTGGGGCTGTCCCGTCTCGGAGTGCAGCTTGCCAGGGGCACAGGGCTTCCTGTGAGCCTCATTTCTTCACACCTGGAAGAGCTGGGCAGAGCCTGGGGGAATGTGTGGGAGCACCGCCTGAAAGCTCTTGCAGTCTGAGTAGCTGCCATTTAGGTAGTCTGAAGTTTAAGCCAGAAGCTTTCTTCCAGGTTAGCTCAGATGGGTAACTGGCTAGTCGGGCGTGCCAGTCAGCACCCTGGCCTGCAGCTCATGCCATCCCCGTGGCACGCTGGCAGACATGGCTCAGGTGGGCATCATCCTTGAAGCCACGGTGCTGCGTGAGTGTCACGTGTGAGTCACAGCTACTCAGTGCCCAGGAGTCACAGCTTGGGAAGGTGTTTTTGACTGTTGCTACGCGGCGTGAATAGAGCCTCCGCGTGCACCTGCCACGTGTGTGGACCTGTGCCAGGTCTGCAGACCCCGCAGTGAGACCTTCGCATTTACGGTGGACTTTAGTTTGTAGAGAGCTTGGCTTTGAACCCCAATTCTGCTCGTTCTTAGCTTTTGACTTTGGGTGAGTTACTCGGCTTCTCTAAGCCTCTGATTCCTTGTCTGTAAAATGAAAGTATTAACAGTACCTACTTCATAGGGTTGTTGTGATTAATTGAGATAATATTTGTTTAAAAAATTAATGTAGTAACTGACTCATTAAGCATAGTAGACATTTATGACAAAAAACAAAGTGTGGAGATATTTATTTTCAGAAATGTGCTGTTTGCTTTTGAACTGCCTGCTGGTTCCTAAGCATCCCTAAGAGATGAGTCTTACCAAATTTAGGTCTTTGTTGGGGGAGGGAGGCAGGGGATGGTCCTGCTGGTTTGCCTAGTTTTAACCAGGGGATGGGCACTCCAGACTGAGGCACACAGGCAGCAGGCTAAGGTGGGAAAGACTCGGATTATTCCGGAACTCCCTCCCTCCCTGGGACACCTGCGATCTGGGGCAAGTGTGTGTGTGTGCACCTCTGTGGTTGAGAGAAAAGCAGGAGGGAAAGCACTGGGCCAGACAGCCAGGCGGCCGATTTACCAGCGGTGTGACCTCAGAGCTGTTGGAGCAGCATTTCAACTTCACTGGAGCCCATGAAGTGTAGACACTGCGTGAAGATTTTTACGTGAAGTGCTTTCCGTTCTAGCCCATGATGATGCCATTTGGTCAGTCGCCTGGGGGACAAACAAGAAAGAAAACTCTGAGACAGTGGTCACGGGATCCCTGGATGATTTGGTGAAGGTCTGGAAATGGTGAGCACCCTCTCCCCGACAGCCTTGAAGACTGGGGTTTAGGGTTTTTCTTCTGGACTCCCAAGTTGCAATCGGGAAAGTGTTAAATATATTTCAGGTAAGGAAGCAGTAGCAGTATGGTGGTCTAAAAAGGCAGCCAGTTTTTTCTCGTTTGTTTTTCTCTTATGCAGCCTAAAGACCTATAGTTTAAGAGAAGAGAAAAAAAAGTCCCAAAGTTAAAACCTGGGTGACTTCGGTGTTCTGTGCTCGTGGGTCTCTCCGATTCTGCATTTCACAGACCGCTGGTGATGGGAGCGGGGGTGGGTCACAGGGGCCCAGGATTTCAGATGCTGGTACAGCGTGTTGCGTGTGAAGAAACCCATCTCTCTGTCCCCCACCAAAGGTCTGATGAGAGGCTGGACCTGCAGTGGAGTCTGGAGGGACACCAGCTGGGTGTGGTGTCCGTGGACATCAGCCACACGCTGCCCATTGCCGCATCCAGTTCGCTCGATGCTCATATCCGCCTCTGGGACTTGGAGAACGGCAAACAGATAAAGTCTATAGATGCGGGACCTGGTAAGAAAGACTCTTAGGGAAGGTAAACTCTCACTGCCCTTTCCGGACCTCTAGGGATAGAAGTTTGACAGGTCAGGTGTGTCGGGTTTGCAGAGGTACCATGGCGCGCCGACTGTGGGTTAGGTGCGGCCTTTGGTAGGATGGCGGCAGCCCTCCAAGCAGCAGTGTCTCAGCAGCTAGGGGGCTTTGTATGTGTGGGTCAGGTTTTACTGCCACGTAACTTTTGGTGCTAAACCTGTTGAAAAACTCAGCGGTTTCCGGAGGCTTTCAATTTTAGAATTGCTAGCTTGGGGTTGTGGGCCTGAATTCAGACGGCCCAGAGCTGCGGTCTGCCGTGTTCCGGTTTGTTGTGTGCGGTGACTGATGGAGGTCTTGGATGCAGGGTGCTGTGTCCTTCTGGATCCGTATGGTGGTGCTCTCTGCTCATCATGATTACAGGGCCTGATTCCCAGCATTTGATAGATAAGACACTTACTGGTAGAGTAGCATTTTTTCACCTCCTGTAGGACAGCAGAATCTTGTCTCTCAGCCTGGGTACATATCTGGGGTAATAGGAGTTAATGATTTCAGTGGGCTGCATTAATGTGGAGCGAGCAACACGACATTTTGGGCTTCCTGGGAGCCTTCGGTCCCCCTGCGCGTTGACTGCATCGCATTCTCCGACAGAGGCTGTCCTGCTGGGATGGGCGACGAGCCCTCGAGAGCCACCTGCCTCTCTGGTGCCCCTGCATGGATGGGTGACACAGAAGGTGCTTAGGGGTTTCCTCAACAGGGTCCCCTTGATCGGAGCCCCCGGTGGGTTGGCCTCCCACTGGTTATACTCTGTAGCCACTACATTGGAAAGGGTAATAGCCCTCGCAGGGAAGCGAGGCTGTCGAGAAACAGAGTGTGTTTCCCTTTGGAAGCAATACTTCCCGTCTATGATTCTTACTGCTGGAGATGTTTAAAGAATATGCATGCCCAGGCCCTCTTTTGCATCCACTGAGGCACTGTTTTCAGGGTGTGTGGGGTGGGATAAGTCTGGAAAAAGCTACCCAGACACTGACTCCCCAGATGATTGTCTTCACCTGTATCCCCACCTGCTGACATCACTCACCGAGGACTTGGGGCCCCGGACCAGCCCCCAAAGTCTACAAAGACACAGAGCCAGGGAGAGGAGGAAAAGGCGGATCTCTTGCTGACTTTTTACCTCGGGCACCTAAGCATTCCCCAGACCCGTGTCGCTGAGGTCACTGTGGGGCTCTGCGGCCCTGGGCACGCTGCAGTTGAGGGGAGCGCCGGAGTGCTTCTGGGGAAGACGACCGGTCTGCACCCAGCTTGCTGTCCCCGACACTGCCCTGAACATCCGGCGTCGGTTCCGTGTTGGCAAGTGCTGGTGGAAAGGAACAGGTATAGAGAGTCGTCAAGGGGCCGGACACCCTTTCTGTTTGGACAAGACTCTGGTCATTACAAAGCAGTTACCGGGGTGGTGAAAGCAGGTGCTACTTTCTGACGGCTGCTGGCAGTTGTCAAAGTGTACGGGGGACGAGGGTCGCCATGAGCAACAGGGAGAAGGGAAAGAGGACACCCCCGATCCTGAAGAAGGAAGTGAGGATGCAGTGGAAGGCTGTGGAGACGCAGGGGATGGCATCGTGGGCACAGCAGCCAAGCTCCCCGGCACTTGGGAAGGGCTCCTGCGCCGTCAGACGGGCAGCATGCCCACGAGCGGAGAGCGGATCCCAGTGAGGAGGTGCAGCTTAGGGATGGCATCAAGTTTCTGTTGTGCATGTAGTAGGAGTCTTAGCGAGGAACCAAAGTGCCCTGAATTTCGAGCACAAGGGTGTTTGACACGGAAAGTTCTCCATTGTACACCAGCTAATGGGGAAATGTGAGAATAATTTAGGAATGTTACTTTATCAAACTGCAAGGAATTCAAAGCAGATTTTCTAATAACCATTATTCCTGTAAACAGTCATAGTAGGAATAAGAAAGCATAATCCTGTTGGAGTAAATGTTAGCCATTAGTAAGGAGGGGTTAAAAAGCAGCCGTTTGAGAGATTGGTTATAAAAGCAAAGCTTTATTAGATCTTCTTGGTTAATTGAGCATTCTTGAAGTTAATCTTTATATTTTTTAATTTTTATTATTGTTTAATCTCCTTTTTAAAACGAACATTTCGTGAGAAAACTGATAGAGCTAAGTTATGTGTTACTCCTTTGATTACTTGGGTTGAGGTTTGCTGTTTCAGACACTGGGAGACAGGGCTGACCTGCCGTGCTGGGGCGTGCTGGGACCTGCTGTCTGCCGGTGTCGTTGGCCGCGGCCTCTCCTCAGTCCCCCAGGCTGGGAAGGGCCTGTCCTCTGCCAGCCCTTCGCAGGAATGAGGAGTGACTTGGGAGGGAGCCTTTCTCCGTTTTCCCTTTGACCTGGCAAGCACTGTCCTGTCAGGGCAGGGTGGCAAGACCGGGGCGCGCTCCCCTACCAGAGTGCATGTGGCCAGTGGGACAGGCAGGCGGTGGGCAACTGGATGACTCGGTGGCCTCTGGGCCCTGATCCCAGAGGCCCCCGGAGTTCTTCGGGATGGCCTCCGAAGAGGTTCCGAGGAGCCCAGGAAACAGTGGCGTGTCCCCAGATAGGACTCTAGAGCACGAGGCTCGCCCCAGTGGTGCAGGAGTCTGGAGACCCCGCCATCGGGCCTGCAGCACCGCGACGCTGCTCGACCGATCCAGGGGACCCGAATAGAGCTCCTAACACGAGCCGGGTTTTGCCGTGTAACTGAGAGCAGGTGATTTTTCTAAAAACAATAGTGCCTCTTTCCAGTCCTTGTTAATCTGCGGTCAGTACTTGGTCATATTAGAGTCTACCTGGGGGGCGTCCGGGGTACTACGTCTCCATTGATTTCCAGCTTCACCGAGGTGAGCTTTCGCTTCTGCGCACTGTAAGGTTTGCCTGTTTTAAGTGTTCAGTGAGTCGGGCCGTGCGGGCACCGCTGTGGTTGCAGGCCTCAGGAAGGCCCCGGGTCAGAGGAGAGTCTGTCCGCGCTCCGCCCTCGGCTCAGGCAGCCCCCGATCTGCCCTCCAACCGCGCAGTGAGTGCCGGCGGGATGGTGCCCTCCTTGCCGTCCACGCTGCAGCTGGCAGCCGTCCCTCCTGCCTGCTTTCTTCTGCCGCCCACCACCTGAACACCTGGGTTCTTTCTACTTAGTCTCTAGCAAGTTTCTACTACTTACTACGTGGTTCCTACCGGGTAGACGCCGTAGTGCTGCGGACGCCTGCGCACAAGTCCGTGTGGACGCGCACGTTCATTTCTGCTGGGTACACAGCCAGGGATGGACTTCAAGGTGTTTGTGAGTTTGTTTTCACTCAAGAAACTGTCTAACTGTTAAGAAAACAATCCCATTTACAGTCGCACCCTAACCAGTAAGATACCTCTGCACCAACCTGACCGAAAAGGTAAAGGATCTGCACTCTGGAAACTAAAACACTGATGGAAGAAACTGAGAAAGACACAAAGAAATGGAAAAACGTTCCATGCTCATGGATTGGAAGAACAAACTTGTTAAAGTGTCTATCTTGCCCAGAGCAACATACACATTCAATGCAATCCCTATCAGAATACCATCAACCTTCCTCACAGAGCTGGAACAAATCCTAAAATTTGTATGGAACCAGAAATCACCGAAGAAATGTTGAAAAAACAAACCAAAGCTGGTAGCATCACAATTCCAGACTTCAAGCTCTGTTACAAAGCTGTCATCATGATAGTATGGTACTG
The DNA here is from genome assembly GCA_003697995.1 of Taxidea taxus jeffersonii. Lineage (NCBI taxonomy): Eukaryota > Metazoa > Chordata > Mammalia > Carnivora > Mustelidae > Taxidea > Taxidea taxus. The sequence continues at coordinate 9,645 of RCUC01172169.1, forward strand.
GCCCCAAAATAGACTCATAGATCCATGGAACAGAATAGAGAGCCCAGAAGTAGATCCTCAGCTCTGTGGTCAACTAATCTTCGACAAAGCGGGAAAGAATGTCCAATGGAGAAAAGTCTCTTCAACAGATGGTGTTGGGAACACGGGACAGCCACATGCAGAAGAACGAAACTGGACCATTTCCTCATACCACACACGAAAATAGACTCAAAATGGATGAAGGACCTCAATGTGAGACAGGAATCCATCCAAATCCTTGAGAACCAGGCAGCAACCTCTTCGACCTCAGCCTCAGCAACTTCTTCCTAGGAACATCGTCAAAGGCAAGGGAAGCAAGGGCAACAATGAACTGTTGGGTTTCATCAAGATCAAAAGCTTTTGCACAGCAAAGGAAACAGTCAACAAAACCAAAAGACAACTGGCAGAATGGGAGAAGATATTTGTGAATGACGTACCAGTTAAAGATCCAAAATCTATAGAGAGCTTAGCAAACTCAACACCCAAAGAACAAATAATCCAATCAAGAAATGGGCAGAGGACATGAACAGACATTTCTGCAAAGAAGACATCCAGATGGCCAACAAGTCAGGAAATGACAGATGCTGGCGAGGATGCGGAGAAAGGGGAGCCTCCTACACTGCTGGTGGGAATGTAAGCTGGTGCAGCCACTCTGGAAAACAGATGGAGGTTCCTCAAAAAGTTGAAAATAGAGCTACCTTATGACCCAGCAATTGCACTACTGGGCATTGACGCTAAAGACACAAACGTAGTGCTCCGAAGGGATACACGCACCGGAATGTTTACAGCAGCAATGTCCACAACAGCCAAACTGGAAGGAGCCCAGGTGTCCCTCGACAGACGAATGGATAAAGAAATGTGGTGTATGTACAATGGAGTATCAACTCAGCCATCAGAAAGGACGAACACTTGCATTACAACAGCATGGGTGGAACTAGAGAATACTATGCTACGTGAGCTAAGTCAGTCAGGGTAGGAGTTACCACACGGTCTCACTGATGTGTGGAATTTAAGAAACAAAGCAAACAAGCAAAGGGGGAAAACAGGCAAACCAAGAAACAAGATTCTCAGCTCCAGAGAACACACTGCTTGTCCCCAGGGAGGCCGTGGGGGAGATGAGGGCGTGGTCCTGCTGAGTGCTGGCGATTAAAAGTTTTAAAAGAGAGAAAAACTGTTGACCCGTTTTTCAGAGCGGCTGCACTGTTTTATGTTTGCACCCGTATGTGAGGATTTTGGTTTTTCCATATCCTTGTTAACACTTGGTATTGTCATATTTTTATTGAAAATTTAGGTTCTTAAACTAAACTAACTTAAACTAAAACTAAACTAAATTGGTAAAGGATTAGCATCTTTACACATAGGTTTTTGAGTCAGGACGGTGTTTCTAATTTTTAAAATATCATCTTTTGATAAAACTTTAAGTCTTAAAAATTAAGGTTGTACCTTTTCTCACTGTATTTTTTCCCCCCTTTTTTTTTCTGTTTAGTGGATGCCTGGACTTTGGCCTTTTCTCCTGATTCCCAGTATCTGGCCACAGGAACTCATGTGGGAAAAGTGAACATTTTTGGTGTGGAAAGTGGGAAAAAGGAATATTCTTTGGACACAAGAGGGAAATTCATTCTTAGTATTGCATATGTAAGGAAACGCCGCGGTCTTTCTGTCCCTGCTCTGCCGTGTGCGCTGTAAGCTGCCAGTGGCTACACCACACGGGGTCTCAGGTGTCCTGCACATGTTCTCTGCACAGAGCCCGGACGGGAAGTACCTGGCCAGCGGAGCCATAGACGGGATCATCAACATTTTTGATATTGCCACTGGGAAGCTCCTGCACACGCTGGAAGGTACAGCTCCTTTCATTTTGTGTTGACTGGGCTGTCAGGTCACAAAGGACGAGTCAGTCTTTTAGTAAAATACTGCTAAATGACAGATGAGCTTTGGATCTGCAAAACAGTGATCTCAGTGGGAAATCTGAAAGGTCTCCGATTCAGCTCGCCCTCATTACACCCTGGGGGTGGTCCTGGGACCCCTGGGAAGGGCCCATTCCTGTGCAGGGGCTTATCTTTTCATGTGTTAATGTGGCTTGGGGTTGCGGGGGGGGGGGGGGGGGGTAGTGCGGTGCTGCCGACCCTGAGGATTAGGAAATGACTTTTTGCCAAGAGGACCGCCAGGCTCAACCCTGGGGCCCGGCCTGGCCTCTGTGGGTGGGAGGGCATCTCCCACTCTGCGCTCTTGCTGCTGGTGTGAATTCTGATCCAGTGAACACATTGCCGCCTCAGTTTACCGCCTACCCAACAGCACAGGACTTGGTAGGAAACAGCACTCTGTGGTGCATCCGTGCAGACCAGAGCGTGTATTTCCTTGTTTGTCCGTGTCTGTAGCAGAGGAGTTTGTCCCAAGCCGGGTGTGCTGAGGTCTAGCTTGTGAGGGAAGGGAACCGAGGAGAAACGGCTCCTGGAGGAGGGGCCTGGGTTGTGTGGATATTTCTAGAACGCTGGGAGGAGGGGTCCATGCTGTCATTCCCTGCGTCTCTGACAGAGGCACCTGGGCAGTCAGCTCAGTGACTGGTCATTACTAGGGACACTGTCAATGGGGAGCCCACGATTTGCCAGATTAACAAGGGCTTTGTGAATTTTAGGCCACGCTATGCCCATCCGCTCCCTGACCTTCTCCCCGGACTCCCAGCTCCTTGTCACTGCTTCAGATGACGGCTACATCAAGATCTATGACGTGTAAGTTACCGTGCGGACTTGGGCTTCTCACCTGGGACCAGTGCCCTTCCTGTCTTCCACTGCTTGGAGGAGTCCTGGGTCTGGCAGGGACTTGTGTGCAGGGTCCAGGCATCGCTCCCCCTTCTGCACCCCTGTCCTTGAACTTGGAATGTCATGGGCTGCCTGCTAGGATCAGTACTTCCTGCCTGATTTCAGCCATTCCATCTCTTGTGGGCCTCATGGACTTCAAGTTCCTTCAGGGCAGTCAGCCGTGTGCGGATGAGGAGGTGGAACCATGGGTGGTCGCTGGCCCAGAGTGATGGCAAAAACGTGGCCCTCCCACAGGCTGTCCTCTGCCTTGACAAGGGGGCTGTCGGTTCACCCACCACCTCGCTGCAGGTCTAGATGAAGGAGGCTCTCTCTGGGTGGATCTGGCCGCAGGTGTAGGAGCAAGGGGTCATTCTCTTCAGGTTGTAGCCATCTTTGGTTGCAAGCCTGTGCAAGGCCCCTTCCTCCTGGGCTTCCCAGCTCCAGCCTCCCCTGGAAGGGGATTGACTGTGTCCTTGACCCTTCGACTCAGTACCGGGCGTGCCTCCGGTTCACACCTCCTGCATGTGGCCTCCTGGTGCCCCGGGTACACGTGGGCCTCTTGTGCGCGCCCCCGCGGGGAGTGGGCACCGGGATTGACCGGGCTTGCCCCGGCCCTGACTGTCCGTGTGCCACCCTTGTGCGGGCCTGTGAGGGCTTTCCTGGGGTCTGCACTGGGAGCAGGGACACTGAGGATAGGAGGTGGTCAGCAGGGCAGTGAGCAAGAGCTGGCTGGGTGCTGGGGCTTGGGAGGGGTGCCCCTGCCCAGCTGTGCCGGCTCCTCGGTCCCAGAGCCCCAGGCCGCTGTGGCCGACGCATCCGTGCCTGACTCTGTGCGTGAGGCCGGCCTCCCGGCCAAGGGGGACGAGTGTCCCGGAAGTGGGGGGGACGAGCCCAGCCTGAGGCGGGTTCCTCTGAGGCCGCCTCCCCTCCGACCCGCTGCCCTGCGCTCTGTGCCACTCGCACCTGCTCCTGAGCGGCAGGGTTGTCCTCCCGTCCCTGCTGTCTGGGAGTAAAAGTGCCTTTTGTCGTCAGGCCTGCCTCGTTCTCGGTTCGATTACAGATGGTCTCTCGGAGCCCCGTCTGTTCTCAGGAGTGCGTGCGGGCGGCTCCAGGGAAGGAGCCCCGCGCCGTGGAGAGGGAGCCGGCAGTGTGGCTCGGAGCCGGCGTGCCCTGCTGCTTCGCCTTCGCCGTCCTGCCGCGCGCCCTCCTCTCCGCGGTGGGGGCAGGGCACACATTCTGCGCTGCTCTTCCGCTAAGACTGATGTCACCTCCGTTCTCTCCGATGCTCTCCCGTTGCAGACAACACGCCAGTCTGGCCGGCACACTGAGTGGCCACGCATCGTGGGTGCTGAATGTTGCCTTTTGTCCCGATGACACGCACTTCGTTTCCAGGTGCGTATGATTCTTAGCGTTGCTTCCATGCTAAGAAGGTGAAGGTGGTCTTTTGTGTATTGCCTTAAGATCTGAAGATGGTCTGACGCTTTGTTATTCAGGTAGACTTTGTTTTCTGCGTTGGTTTTGCCGGTGGTTGGGTGTTTTTTAAGTTATGCAGGTAGTTGATTGTCCTTCGCCAGAACAAAGATGGATCCTTTGGGACAGTTCAACTTTGAGTGTTTCCTTATAAATCTAGGCTTCCGCACGTAGGGGCTTTTGGGATCTCTGCGCTCCAGTAGTCACGTACACCGTGTACATCTGTGTGCAGAAGCCGTGCTTTGGAGCCTGTGTCGCTCAGGCCGGGACCGGCCAGCTTCTAGCGGTGCACAGCTGCAGAAGCCTCTCTGTTCAGAAGTAGCCTTCAGTGGGGGCTTTCCCAGCCCCGGCCCCGCCACCTGGAAACGGGCACACGTGTCTGAGACTCCTGATGGGGACCCAGGGATGAGGACTGGGCAGATGAGAACTTGAGGGACGTGGCCACTCCTTGCGTAGGAGAAGCCACCAGAGAGGCCAGCACCCAGAGCTCCCTGGGGCCCCTGCTGGCCAGGGGGCACACAGGTGGGCAGAGCGTAGGTGAGCGAAGGAGGGTGGAGTTTCTGGTCAGATTCCTTCCGACTTAAAACCAGAAAACAGACTGTTTGATACGAACGTTCCCTTCTGCACATAGTTCATCTGACAAAAGTGTGAAAGTCTGGGACGTTGGGACGAGGACGTGTGTGCACACCTTCTTCGACCACCAGGATCAGGTAAGGCGGAGTTCACATTCGCGTTCCTTTGTCTTTGGTTGCCGGCGTTGTCTGAGTGCCGCCGCCGACTCCCGTCCCCCTTCCCGGCCTGCTGCTGGGCTGCTCTCCCTGCGCGGTGGTCCGACAGCCGGCGTCCTGAGCGGCCCGTCGACACCATCGGCCTGGCGAGCTGTAAGGTGTGATGTCCCTTCGGGGGCCACAACACACAGCCGCATGGCCGTCCAGTGCTGGTGCCCGGAGCATGCCAGTCCCGGTGCAGCCTGCCATGGCTGGCTCGGGAAGGGCCTTCCTCAGAAGTGCCCGTTGTTCTGGGGCGCCTGGGGGCTCAGTCGGTCAGGAGTCTGCCTTCGGCTCAGGTCATGATCCCAGCGTCCTGGGATCGAGTCCTGCGTCGGGCTCCCTGCTCAGCGGGGAGTCTGTTTCTCCCTCTGCTCAGGCGAGTGCCCTCTCTCTCAAACAATTTTTTTTTAAAGTGTCCGTTGCTCAAACACACAGCACTTGTCATTTTTAGAGGTGTCCACAGAAGTGGTATGATCTTTTCTTTTTTATAACATACCTAAAGCCATAAATTCTTACAGGTTGTTTCGCTTTAAGCAACATTGGTAACTTTTGCTTCAGTCTTTAAATGGGGAGGAAGGGGCTCTGTCCCCCCGCAGCCTTTTTGTCTTTGCCCGCGTGGATGTGAAGGGAACTAGGGCTCCAGGGAAAGGCAGGAGTCCACACGGCACCCGGGCCTCTACATTTCTCAGCAGCTTCAAGTGAGGCCGTGTTGCTGGTCCCAAGTAGTAAGACTTAGGAAACTGGTCACTTTAGGGAAGAAAATGCCTATGGCAGTAAAAAGTTGGCTTTTAATATTTTTAATGAAGATCCTGGGGTTTTTATTTTTCATTTTGTCTTTTTTTTTTTTTTTTTTTTAAGTAATGTGGGGCTTGAACTCCTAACCCCAGGATCAGGAGTTGCACGTTCTGCCAACTGAGCCAGCCAGGTGCCCTGATGGGCTCTTTGGAACAGAGCTTAACGCTAACGTTGCTGTTCCTGCGCTCTCATGTCTGATCCGAGATCATTGCTGATGAAGTTGGGGGTTTCTTCTTGATATCTCACCGTGGGGGGAAAGCCTCCCTGCGGGCTTGTTTCCCTGCACATGGGGCTCCGAACGTGCTGTCGTCTCAGAAGTGCTGCTGGGGTAGAAGGGAGGTCATCGGCCCACCCAGTGGCGACACAGGACTCAGGGCTGGAACCACCACTTGGGGTCAGAGTGACGGGCTGCCCGGTCCGACTCCAGCCTCGTCACCTTTGTCCAACCAGTGCCCCGTGCAGGTTGCTGCTCAGCTCCGGGGCCTGGCAGGCTCCAAGGGCCTTAGAGAGCGCCCCCAGCTGGGGGCAGGGAACGGCGCTGAGGGGATGCCCCGGGGTAGTCGTGGGCCGCCTTCTTTCTGGAGACGTGAATGAGAGCCCATGCTGGTCCCTTGCAGGCGCCCACTTCATGGCATGAGGTCACGACTCCCCAGATTCCGAAACTCTGAAAGTTTACGGAGTGTGGGAGGTCCTCGAGGGAATAGCAAACAGTAGCAACGCAGGGTGCCAGGTTAGGGAAAAGGCCCCATTCCCGCTGGCTCAGCACCAGAACAGCCCGTCTGTCTTTCTCGATTCCGTATAGTGAGAGTACACAGGGGCGTTTGTTCGTGAACAATAAAGGCATTAGAGGGGCGCCCGGGTGGCTCAGTGGGTTGAGCCTCTGCCTTCGGCTCAGGTCATGATCCCGGGGTCCTGGGATCGAGCCCCACGTCGGGCTCTCTGCTCAGCGGGGAGCCTGTTTCCCCCTCCCTCTGCCTGCCTCTCTGCCTCCTTGTGATCTTTTCAAATGAATAAGTAAAATAAAATAAAATAAGATTTAAAAAAAAAAGAATACAGGCATTAGACCTTTTTTATTTTTGATTTACAGGTCTGGGGAGTAAAATACAACGGAAATGGCTCAAAAATTGTGTCCGTGGGCGATGACCAGGAAATCCATGTCTACGATTGCCCTGTGTAAACGCCAGTCTCAGACCCGTGTGTAGATCACGACATTCCTTACCTTTCTAGCATTTATTGGGGCAGAAACCTCAATTTTGTAGATACAGATCAGGCTTCTCATGTTCTATTAGAAATGCTGTTCATGCTCGAACATAAAGTGTTCATGACACAAACACCGTGTTCGTGAACGGGCTTTTGGTGTGGGCGGGAGGGGTGCCTGCCCCAGAGATGGCAGGATCCGGCGCTCACCAGCGCTCCCGGCTGAGCAGCACAGGCTTGCTCTCGAGGGTGGAGCCCCACGCACTGCCGGTCTCAGAGTGGGGTCCTGAAGGGAGCAGGGTGTTTGCTCTGCTGGGGATGTTCTGGAGTCCTGCCTGTCTGGGCATCTGCTTGATATCTGAAGACGTCACCTGCCACACTGGGCACCTAACTGGCTGCACAGAGGGCTGTGGCCTGTGGCGGACCCTGCTGCCTCCGCAGTGTCCCCAGGCTCCGGCCCCACCTCCGGCATCCCAGAAGCCGGTGCCCCCTCAGCCTGTGTGAAAATGGCTCACTCTGAAGATAATTGCTTTTTATTAATGACTTCATATGCCTGTGAGATCGCATGCTTGTCCCCCAGGCCCATCACCCTCAGGATGAAGCCTGTGCCCCTCTCATGCCCCTTGGCCTTGGCAGCCCTCCTGTAAGCACAGCCATGGACGCTTCCCCCACCGAGCGTCGGCACTCACCCCACCTCGGGTCCGAGCTCCCGTCCGCTGGTGTGAGGCAGGCTGGCCAGTAACACCGTGGGGGAGCTCCGGGAAACATAAACAGCCGGAGCCGCTTGTCTCTCATCCCAGCTCAGATTTAATTTTGAAGTGATGGATGTACAGGGGGAGTGAGTTCTAGGCAACACCCTCCTGATCCCATCCCCACAACCCGGGATCGACCAGGGATCAGGAGCTGAACGCAGCTCCGCCCCCAGCAGTAGCTCCGTGGGGAAGACCAGGAAGTTGCGGTCCATGTGTAGATGGGTTTTCACCCGGGCTTGGTTGGAAGAGTAGCTTTTAACGTCTGTCCTGATCGATGGTCAAAGCAGGGACTATTGTGAGCAAGTGGCGCCCACCCGCCTGGTCCTACTGAAGCCTGGTCCTCCCCACACAAGCCAGCTCAGCCCAACTGCGTGGGCCGATGGGCCCCTCCACCCCCCTGCGGCAGCCCCTCCCGTCAGACTCTGCTTCTGCAGAACCAAGGTCGGGCGGTCCAGTGAACGAGCGGCTTCCCCTCACCCAGCCACATCTAAAGCATTTTCTACTCCCGACGGCCATGGGAGGGAAGGGACCGGTGATGGCTGGGGCTGCAGCAACTCCACGTGAGCTGTGGCCGCCTGCTGGGAGTGAAGCAGTGAGGACCGTCCATCCGGGCAGGCGGCCACACTGCCAGGCACAGCAGAGCTCGGCCCGAGCAGGAAGCCGTGTCCCATGGCTGCACAGCCAGAGGAACCACCCTTGGGAGGGGGTGCAGACGGACGTCTGTGCCTTCCCAGCCTGGGCTGCTGCTCCCATGGCCTCTGCCGCTGCCGAGGCTGCAGGGTGTGCGGGGGCGTCCTTTTCTTCACGGTAAGCACTTGGGTGGAAGAGCGTTGCCAAGGCTGCCAACAGAAAGTCATCACAACCTCAAACAAGGTGCAGGGGCCCAGGCAAACAGTTACATCAGCCTGGTTTGTCCTCACAAGACCGGGAAGCTTCCAGAAATTTCCGAGAGATGATCACACACCCACTGCAGCCCCAGAGCAGCAGCAAGACTGTTGGCCCCGCAGCCCTTGCCCTGTGAACCAGGCCCCGGGGCCGAGCCCAGGCCACAGATGTGCTTCTGTTCTGGAGGAGGATCGTCTAGAATCTAGACTCAGCAGCCCTGGGAGGGAGGGCAGGGAAGCCGCGCCTGGGGCCGTGCCCAGGGCCCTGCAGGGGGCTGCCCTGGTGGACAAGACACGGCAGAGCCCCCAGGAGCAAGTGTCAGTGCCGTCACTGGCATCTCAGAAGTGTCCTGAAAACGTAAATAAACAGATTCCATATGCAGACTGGAAGTGATTCACACTTGAAACATTTAAATATAAATTAAGCTATAACTTAAGTGACAACCAAAGGAAAAACAAAAGAAAAACCAAGAAGACACTCAGCAACTGAGAAGGCTGAACACATACACAGGACACCCCAAACACGAGGCCATTAGGCGATGCCATTTTCATTGTGCCAACGTTACACTCGGGCGCCAGGCCGGCCGCGCGGCCGCTCACGCCGTCTGGCACTGCACCCCGGCCCGCGGCCCGTCGTCGTCCTCCTCGTAGGCCTCCCGCTGCTGCCGCCAGTTCTGCTCGCCAGGGTTGAACTCCTTCAGCTCCACCTGGTCCATATCGTCCGTGACCCT
>RCUC01172170.1:0-19054 GCA_003697995.1 Taxidea taxus jeffersonii
CGCGGGAGGGGCGGCCCCCACCTCCCTCCGCCCCCCACCAGGTCACTTCCGCGGGAGGGGCGGCCCCCATCTCCCTCCACCCCCGGGGCGCGGAGGGTCGGAAGATACACCCAAGGGAGCGGAAGCCTAGAGTCTGCAGGTGCCGGCGCGGAAACCTATTGCGGCGCTGGGGGCCGCGCGGCGCCGCGACGGTAGGGGCGCTGCGGAGCGCGCCTGCGCCCCGGGGCGTGGCCGGGGCTGCCAGATGCCCCGCCCCCCGTCGTAGCTCATCGCTGCGCGACGCCGTCGCTGCGAGCTGCGCGTCACAAGTGCGGCGACCGTGCCCCGGCAGCACGGCGGTGAGTTGACGCGCGTGGACGTTGGGGATGGCGGTCTGTGGGGCCCCGGCGGACCAGCCGGAGGGCGGGTGAGCGAGGGTGCGCCGGAGGCGGCCTCCAAGCTGGTGTGCTCAGGGATGCTCCGGTCCGCGGGCCCGGCGGGGGCTCCTGGGAGTCCCCTCGCCCTGGCTTCCTGTGGGTGCGCGGGGCCGGAGAGGAGGGAGAGGGCTGTCGTCTGGCCGGAGAATGCCCTGGGCGGCGGCGGGGCGGGGGCTGGCGTTCCGCGGCAGAGGCCTCTCCGGCCGTAAATGGAAGTTTCCCGGTGGTCGGCCGCGCGGCTCCTAGGTAGCGAGCTTCCCGTCGCCGGACAGGTGCAAGCGCCGGCCGGGTTCTCTTGACTCGCCGTCCTGGGTGTTCCTGGCCGGCCTGGGTAACGGCGCGTGTGGTGCTCTTCGGAGGCGGTGAGGAGGGAGCGATGACTTCGGCTGGGGGGAGTGGGGGAGAGGTCCGCCCAGAAAGGGTGGAGGAGGAGGGCTCCGGGGTCCTTCAGCTCTGAAATTACTTGTCACGGGAGGTAATGTCGCCGGGTCACCTATGCTGTAGCGTGTGTGCACCGTTTACCGTCACAGCGGTCGCGGGGAGGCCTCCTTGAGCTGCCTGAGGGGGTGCGGAGGGTGGAGGCGCTCACAGGGATGCCGCAGGGTGGGGGTGGGCGGTTCAGAGAGCTAGTGCGCGAGCTCGCGCTGAGCCGGCCCTGGTTTGAGGAGGCCGGCTTCCTGCTCCTGGCTCTTTCCCTCTGCTGCTAAGTACAGATCCGGCCTGGAAGGGGGGCCGGCAGACCCTGCCTTTCCTGCCCTGTTCTTGGGTCGCAGATGAGCTAACCCTACGACCTTGATGGAGATCTTCACAGACAGGGACTATTCAGAAGTTGTTTTTCCCCATATCTTTGGAAAATCTTCGTGGTGGCCTTTTGGGGTTTGCAGATTTAAAGCAAGCAACCTGAACCTGGATGCCTTCGTCGTGTGGTCCCTTCTCTGCCTGGATGGAATTGGGGGGCATGCATGTGAGTGAGAAGACCTGCACTTTTAGGTTCTCTAATCTCCAGCTGAAATTCAGCATTTCCTCCAGTCGCGAGTGCAGGCAGCGAAGCCGGTATCGACAGCGTGACTTTGTCAGCGACAGAAGTCACAGCTTGCCCAGTCTCAGGATATTCCGTAAGCGCAGCACCGCATTGAAAGCAGGGTAGCGCTGAGACTTGCTGCCAGGCCCTGTTCTGTAAGGTATCAAAACGCAGCTTCACACATTTAACTTTCCTGTTTTGGTGACGTTTTACTTAGGTGTGCAGTTGATCTTTCTTAGTCTCAGATTCTGTATTTGCAGGTTTGCCTACACACTAAAATGTGCCTGTGGCCCCAAATCAACACTCGCAGCGCTTTCGTGGTCTCGCAGATAGGTGCACGGTGGTGAAAACTTGGGGTTCTGCTGCAGCAGAACAAGGGGATGCTCTGCCTTCTTGTGTCACTTCTCTCATGTAAACAAGGGTCCTTTTTCCGGTCTATTTAGTGTCATGACTTTTGCATTTTTGTGCTTTTTGTTTGCAGTATCACCGTTAAAATAGCCCCCAAACACAGTCTGGGAGTTTGTGTTCCTCGGTGCACCTCATGTGAGGGGCCTACGGGAAATGCGTGTGTGCAGTAAGCTTCGGTTAGGCTTAGGAAATGCTGTATTGGTCGGGACCCTGCCCCAGTATTTCTCCTGGGAGCAGTGGGGTCCGTATGCGCTAGTTTGGTGTTCCTGGTGATTTCACAGACAAGAGCCTCGAGTAACAAGCATTGGTTCCCTTTCTAGTCCTGTGCATTTACGAAATCCTGAAAAGGGCTTTATAGGCTTGACAAGGCTGCTGGAGGGTCTAGGGCACACACACGAAATATGAAGAACCCTTACAGCCTGAGAAAATACTTTTTTTTTTTTTTTTAAGATTTTATTTTTTTGACAGAGAGAGAGACCACAAGCAGGCAGAGAGGCAGGCAGAGAGAGAGGGGAAGCAGGCTCCCTGCCAAGCAGAGAGCCTGATGCTCTGATGCCTAGGGTGCTGGGATCATGACCTGAGCTGAAGGCAGAGGCTTTAACCCACTGAGCCACCCAGATGCCCCAAATACGTCTAAAAGTAAGTTTGTGTTTAGCTGAGCCCAGTCCTTGAAGACTGGGAGATGTGTGTCTCATTCGCATGCCTGTTGGCTCTCATGGGCATATTTGGCCAAGATCCCTTCAGAGACTGTAACCACTCTTCTCCCACATACTTGCTTGTTGAGTTTTGAATAAATAATATTTGCAATTAAAAGGACCTGTGGTTTTATCTCTCTAAAGAGCAGCAAGGGGTGGAGACTGGTGCCTCCCGATAGTCAGATTTGGGGAGAGGAAATCGTGGCATGGGGTAGGTGTAAGTTGAGTCCCTGGGCTCCAAGAGAGAAAGGAGATCTTGCTGCCCTGTAGGGCTTGTGAAGGGGACCGCTGGGGCCGACCTCCTGTATCCCTCTCTGTCCTGATGACACCGCTTACTGAAGTCCTAATGTTTCCACAGAACCGTCTGGCCTGTAGCCTTCATCCTCAGTTAAGGAAATGACCAACCAGGTAAGGCCTGTGGTGAGGCACAGAACAGCAGCTGGTCTCCCTGGCAGTTTGGAGGCCAGTACGAGGTCTGGGTGTCTAGTCAGGAGACCATCAACTCATTCCTGCTCTGCTCGGAAGTGCTGGGGGACCCTGGGTACCTAGTCTCTGGAGGGTTAGGCACCACACAGCACGCACAGGAGGCTATCTAAGTCTTCTCCAGGTTGACAGAGGGACTGAGGAAAAGAATTTGTTCTCAGGGGTGCCTCGCTGGCTCCGTCACTAGAGTGTGTGACTCTTGATCTCAAGGTGTGAGTTCAAGCCCCACATTGGGCTTGTAGTAAGATTAGGGACAATGGGAACAGATTAGGCAGGCTGTTTGTTTTATACAACTACAAAACTTAGGCTGGAAGCTGGATGCAGAGCCTCCTATGATCCAACCAGGGAATGCACAGAATTTATCTGTCCCCTCGGGATGGGGGGAGAGAGAACACTTTCTGTAAGAACTGATTTTTTTCTGGTGCGGTCAACTCTGCAAGTGTTGGGTGAGAAGGAATCAGGGAGCTTGCAGGATGGGCAGGGTGAGGACGGGGGAGTAGCTAACACACTGGGGGTGGTGGGTGAGGTGAGTGCCGGGGGTGTTTTAGGGAGGGGATGGGATACCTCTGAATCTGACCACCAGTTTAATGAGGCGTCTGTTCTTTTTTTAGTACAGTATTCTCTTCAAACAAGAGCAAGGTAAGCAACCTGCCAGTAGATTCACCTGTGAGAACTCTGTCATCGTGGTGTTTCGGGTGTGCTGACCTAACACACTGTCCCCAAGCGACTCACTTTGCAGAAGAGTCAGCAGACGCGGCTGAAAACAGATACTTACAAGCAAACTGCAGCAGAAGCCCCAAACAACTAACTGGAAAGAAAAAGCAGGAGTCACATGAGAGACTGGGACATTCCGGGCTGAGGGGAGCTTTCCCGCCTGAGAAAGATGCCGCTCCAGCTTCCCAGCTATCAGGGTGAAAAAGGGAAACGGTAGTGCCTCAGCACTTGCCCTGGGCAACAGCTCCCCCGCTTAGACAAGGGCAGGGGCTCCCGGAGCGACCATGACCTTACTGAAAGTAGGGGATGCTGCAGTGTGGGGAGGGCTGGGGCTGTCCCGTCTCGGAGTGCAGCTTGCCAGGGGCACAGGGCTTCCTGTGAGCCTCATTTCTTCACACCTGGAAGAGCTGGGCAGAGCCTGGGGGAATGTGTGGGAGCACCGCCTGAAAGCTCTTGCAGTCTGAGTAGCTGCCATTTAGGTAGTCTGAAGTTTAAGCCAGAAGCTTTCTTCCAGGTTAGCTCAGATGGGTAACTGGCTAGTCGGGCGTGCCAGTCAGCACCCTGGCCTGCAGCTCATGCCATCCCTGTGGCACGCTGGCAGACGTGGCTCAGGTGGGCATCATCCTTGAAGCCACGGTGCTGCGTGAGTGTCACGTGTGAGTCACAGCTACTCAGTGCCCAGGAGTCACAGCTTGGGAAGGTGTTTTTGACTGTTGCTACGCGGCGTGAATAGAGCCTCCGCGTGCACCTGCCACGTGTGTGGACCTGTGCCAGGTCTGCAGACCCCGCAGTGAGACCTTCGCATTTACGGTGGACTTTAGTTTGTAGAGAGCTTGGCTTTGAACCCCAATTCTGCTCGTTCTTAGCTTTTGACTTTGGGTGAGTTACTCGGCTTCTCTAAGCCTCTGATTCCTTGTCTGTAAAATGAAAGTATTAACAGTACCTACTTCATAGGGTTGTTGTGATTAATTGAGATAATATTTGTTTAAAAAATTAATGTAGTAACTGACTCATTAAGCATAGTAGACATTTATGACAAAAAACAAAGTGTGGAGATATTTAATTTCAGAAATGTGCTGTTTGCTTTTGAACTGCCTGCTGGTTCCTAAGCATCCCTAAGAGATGAGTCTTACCAAATTTAGGTCTTTGTTGGGGGAGGGAGGCAGGGGATGGTCCTGCTGGTTTGCCTAGTTTTAACCAGGGGATGGGCACTCCAGACTGAGGCACACAGGCAGCAGGCTAAGGTGGGAAAGACTCGGATTTTTCCGGAACTCCCTCCCTCCCTGGGACACCTGCGATCTGGGGCAAGTGTGTGTGTGTGCACCTCTGTGGTTGAGAGAAAAGCAGGAGGGAAAGCACTGGGCCAGACAGCCAGGCGGCCGATTTACCAGCGGTGTGACCTCAGAGCTGTTGGAGCAGCATTTCAACTTCACTGGAGCCCATGAAGTGTAGACACTGCGTGAAGATTTTTACGTGAAGTGCTTTCCGTTCTAGCCCATGATGATGCCATTTGGTCAGTCGCCTGGGGGACAAACAAGAAAGAAAACTCTGAGACAGTGGTCACGGGATCCCTGGATGATTTGGTGAAGGTCTGGAAATGGTGAGCACCCTCTCCCCGACAGCCTTGAAGACTGGGGTTTAGGGTTTTTCTTCTGGACTCCCAAGTTGCAATCGGGAAAGTGTTAAATATATTTCAGGTAAGGAAGCAGTAGCAGTATGGTGGTCTAAAAAGGCAGCCAGTTTTTTCTCGTTTGTTTTTCTCTTATGCAGCCTAAAGACCTATAGTTTAAGAGAAGAGAAAAAAAAGTCCCAAAGTTAAAACCTGGGTGACTTCGGTGTTCTGTGCTCGTGGGTCTCTCCGATTCTGCATTTCACAGACCGCTGGTGATGGGAGCGGGGGTGGGTCACAGGGGCCCAGGATTTCAGATGCTGGTACAGCGTGTTGCGTGTGAAGAAACCCATCTCTCTGTCCCCCACCAAAGGTCTGATGAGAGGCTGGACCTGCAGTGGAGTCTGGAGGGACACCAGCTGGGTGTGGTGTCCGTGGACATCAGCCACACGCTGCCCATTGCCGCATCCAGTTCGCTCGATGCTCATATCCGCCTCTGGGACTTGGAGAACGGCAAACAGATAAAGTCTATAGATGCGGGACCTGGTAAGAAAGACTCTTAGGGAAGGTAAACTCTCACTGCCCTTTCCGGACCTCTAGGGATAGAAGTTTGACAGGTCAGGTGTGTCGGGTTTGCAGAGGTACCATGGCGCGCCGACTGTGGGTTAGGTGCGGCCTTTGGTAGGATGGCGGCAGCCCTCCAAGCAGCAGTGTCTCAGCAGCTAGGGGGCTTTGTATGTGTGGGTCAGGTTTTACTGCCACGTAACTTTTGGTGCTAAACCTGTTGAAAAACTCAGCGGTTTCCGGAGGCTTTCAATTTTAGAATTGCTAGCTTGGGGTTGTGGGCCTGAATTCAGACGGCCCAGAGCTGCGGTCTGCCGTGTTCCGGTTTGTTGTGTGCGGTGACTGATGGAGGTCTTGGATGCAGGGTGCTGTGTCCTTCTGGATCCGTATGGTGGTGCTCTCTGCTCATCATGATTACAGGGCCTGATTCCCAGCATTTGATAGATAAGACACTTACTGGTAGAGTAGCATTTTTTCACCTCCTGTAGGACAGCAGAATCTTGTCTCTCAGCCTGGGTACATATCTGGGGTAATAGGAGTTAATGATTTCAGTGGGCTGCATTAATGTGGAGCGAGCAACACGACATTTTGGGCTTCCTGGGAGCCTTCGGTCCCCCTGCGCGTTGACTGCATCGCATTCTCCGACAGAGGCTGTCCTGCTGGGATGGGCGACGAGCCCTCGAGAGCCACCTGCCTCTCTGGTGCCCCTGCATGGATGGGTGACACAGAAGGTGCTTAGGGGTTTCCTCAACAGGGTCCCCTTGATCGGAGCCCCCGGTGGGTTGGCCTCCCACTGGTTATACTCTGTAGCCACTACATTGGAAAGGGTAATAGCCCTCGCAGGGAAGCGAGGCTGTCGAGAAACAGAGTGTGTTTCCCTTTGGAAGCAATACTTCCCGTCTATGATTCTTACTGCTGGAGATGTTTAAAGAATATGCATGCCCAGGCCCTCTTTTGCATCCACTGAGGCACTGTTTTCAGGGTGTGTGGGGTGGGATAAGTCTGGAAAAAGCTACCCAGACACTGACTCCCCAGATGATTGTCTTCACCTGTATCCCCACCTGCTGACATCACTCACCGAGGACTTGGGGCCCCGGACCAGCCCCCAAAGTCTACAAAGACACAGAGCCAGGGAGAGGAGGAAAAGGCGGATCTCTTGCTGACTTTTTACCTCGGGCACCTAAGCATTCCCCAGACCCGTGTCGCTGAGGTCACTGTGGGGCTCTGCGGCCCTGGGCACGCTGCAGTTGAGGGGAGCGCCGGAGTGCTTCTGGGGAAGACGACCGGTCTGCACCCAGCTTGCTGTCCCCGACACTGCCCTGAACATCCGGCGTCGGTTCCGTGTTGGCAAGTGCTGGTGGAAAGGAACAGGTATAGAGAGTCGTCAAGGGGCCGGACACCCTTTCTGTTTGGACAAGACTCTGGTCATTACAAAGCAGTTACTGGGGTGGTGAAAGCAGGTGCTACTTTCTGACGGCTGCTGGCAGTTGTCAAAGTGTACGGGGGACGAGGGTCGCCATGAGCAACAGGGAGAAGGGAAAGAGGACACCCCCGATCCTGAAGAAGGAAGTGAGGATGCAGTGGAAGGCTGTGGAGACGCAGGGGATGGCATCGTGGGCACAGCAGCCAAGCTCCCCGGCACTTGGGAAGGGCTCCTGCGCCGTCAGACGGGCAGCATGCCCACGAGCGGAGAGCGGATCCCAGTGAGGAGGTGCAGCTTAGGGATGGCATCAAGTTTCTGTTGTGCATGTAGTAGGAGTCTTAGCGAGGAACCAAAGTGCCCTGAATTTCGAGCACAAGGGTGTTTGACACGGAAAGTTCTCCATTGTACACCAGCTAATGGGGAAATGTGAGAATAATTTAGGAATGTTACTTTATCAAACTGCAAGGAATTCAAAGCAGATTTTCTAATAACCATTATTCCTGTAAACAGTCATAGTAGGAATAAGAAAGCATAATCCTGTTGGAGTAAATGTTAGCCATTAGTAAGGAGGGGTTAAAAAGCAGCCGTTTGAGAGATTGGTTATAAAAGCAAAGCTTTATTAGATCTTCTTGGTTAATTGAGCATTCTTGAAGTTAATCTTTATATTTTTTAATTTTTATTATTGTTTAATCTCCTTTTTAAAACGAACATTTCGTGAGAAAACTGATAGAGCTAAGTTATGTGTTACTCCTTTGATTACTTGGGTTGAGGTTTGCTGTTTCAGACACTGGGAGACAGGGCTGACCTGCCGTGCTGGGGCGTGCTGGGACCTGCTGTCTGCCGGTGTCGTTGGCCGCGGCCTCTCCTCAGTCCCCCAGGCTGGGAAGGGCCTGTCCTCTGCCAGCCCTTCGCAGGAATGAGGAGTGACTTGGGAGGGAGCCTTTCTCCGTTTTCCCTTTGACCTGGCAAGCACTGTCCTGTCAGGGCAGGGTGGCAAGACCGGGGCGCGCTCCCCTACCAGAGTGCATGTGGCCAGTGGGACAGGCAGGCGGTGGGCAACTGGATGACTCGGTGGCCTCTGGGCCCTGATCCCAGAGGCCCCCGGAGTTCTTCGGGATGGCCTCCGAAGAGGTTCCGAGGAGCCCAGGAAACAGTGGCGTGTCCCCAGATAGGACTCTAGAGCACGAGGCTCGCCCCAGTGGTGCAGGAGTCTGGAGACCCCGCCATCGGGCCTGCAGCACCGCGACGCTGCTCGACCGATCCAGGGGACCCGAATAGAGCTCCTAACACGAGCCGGGTTTTGCCGTGTAACTGAGAGCAGGTGATTTTTCTAAAAACAATAGTGCCTCTTTCCAGTCCTTGTTAATCTGCGGTCAGTACTTGGTCATATTAGAGTCTACCTGGGGGGCGTCCGGGGTACTACGTCTCCATTGATTTCCAGCTTCACCGAGGTGAGCTTTCGCTTCTGCGCACTGTAAGGTTTGCCTGTTTTAAGTGTTCAGTGAGTCGGGCCGTGCGGGCACCGCTGTGGTTGCAGGCCTCAGGAAGGCCCCGGGTCAGAGGAGAGTCTGTCCGCGCTCCGCCCTCGGCTCAGGCAGCCCCCGATCTGCCCTCCAACCGCGCAGTGAGTGCCGGCGGGATGGTGCCCTCCTTGCCGTCCACGCTGCAGCTGGCAGCCGTCCCTCCTGCCTGCTTTCTTCTGCCGCCCACCACCTGAACACCTGGGTTCTTTCTACTTAGTCTCTAGCAAGTTTCTACTACTTACTACGTGGTTCCTACCGGGTAGACGCCGTAGTGCTGCGGACGCCTGCGCACAAGTCCGTGTGGACGCGCACGTTCATTTCTGCTGGGTACACAGCCAGGGATGGACTTCAAGGTGTTTGTGAGTTTGTTTTCACTCAAGAAACTGTCTAACTGTTAAGAAAACAATCCCATTTACAGTCGCACCCTAACCAGTAAGATACCTCTGCACCAACCTGACCGAAAAGGTAAAGGATCTGCACTCTGGAAACTAAAACACTGATGGAAGAAACTGAGAAAGACACAAAGAAATGGAAAAACGTTCCATGCTCATGGATTGGAAGAACAAACTTGTTAAAGTGTCTATCTTGCCCAGAGCAACATACACATTCAATGCAATCCCTATCAGAATACCATCAACCTTCCTCACAGAGCTGGAACAAATCCTAAAATTTG
Organism: Taxidea taxus jeffersonii; assembly: GCA_003697995.1. Taxonomy (NCBI): domain Eukaryota; kingdom Metazoa; phylum Chordata; class Mammalia; order Carnivora; family Mustelidae; genus Taxidea; species Taxidea taxus. The sequence continues at coordinate 9,530 of RCUC01172170.1, forward strand.
TATGGAACCAGAAATCACCGAAGAAATGTTGAAAAAACAAACCAAAGCTGGTAGCATCACAATTCCAGACTTCAAGCTTTATTACAAAGCTGTCATCATGATAGTATGGTACTGGCCCCAAAATAGACTCATAGATCCATGGAACAGAATAGAGAGCCCAGAAGTAGATCCTCAGCTCTGTGGTCAACTAATCTTCGACAAAGCGGGAAAGAATGTCCAATGGAGAAAAGTCTCTTCAACAGATGGTGTTGGGAACACGGGACAGCCACATGCAGAAGAACGAAACTGGACCATTTCCTCATACCACACACGAAAATAGACTCAAAATGGATGAAGGACCTCAATGTGAGACAGGAATCCATCCAAATCCTTGAGAACCAGGCAGCAACCTCTTCGACCTCAGCCTCAGCAACTTCTTCCTAGGAACATCGTCAAAGGCAAGGGAAGCAAGGGCAACAATGAACTGTTGGGTTTCATCAAGATCAAAAGCTTTTGCACAGCAAAGGAAACAGTCAACAAAACCAAAAGACAACTGGCAGAATGGGAGAAGATATTTGTGAATGACGTACCAGTTAAAGATCCAAAATCTATAGAGAGCTTAGCAAACTCAACACCCAAAGAACAAATAATCCAATCAAGAAATGGGCAGAGGACATGAACAGACATTTCTGCAAAGAAGACATCCAGATGGCCAACAAGTCAGGAAATGACAGATGCTGGCGAGGATGCGGAGAAAGGGGAGCCTCCTACACTGCTGGTGGGAATGTAAGCTGGTGCAGCCACTCTGGAAAACAGATGGAGGTTCCTCAAAAAGTTGAAAATAGAGCTACCTTATGACCCAGCAATTGCACTACTGGGCATTGGCGCTAAAGACACAAACGTAGTGCTCCGAAGGGATACACGCACCGGAATGTTTACAGCAGCAATGTCCACAACAGCCAAACTGGAAGGAGCCCAGGTGTCCCTCGACAGACGAATGGATAAAGAAATGTGGTGTATGTACAATGGAGTATCAACTCAGCCATCAGAAAGGACGAACACTTGCATTACAACAGCATGGGTGGAACTAGAGAATACTATGCTACGTGAGCTAAGTCAGTTAGGGTAGGAGTTACCACACGGTCTCACTGATGTGTGGAATTTAAGAAACAAAGCAAACAAGCAAAGGGGGAAAACAGGCAAACCAAGAAACAAGATTCTCAGCTCCAGAGAACACACTGCTTGTCCCCAGGGAGGCCGTGGGGGAGATGAGGGCGTGGTCCTGCTGAGTGCTGGCGATTAAAAGTTTTAAAAGAGAGAAAAACTGTTGACCCGTTTTTCAGAGCGGCTGCACTGTTTTATGTTTGCACCCGTATGTGAGGATTTTGGTTTTTCCATATCCTTGTTAACACTTGGTATTGTCATATTTTTATTGAAAATTTAGGTTCTTAAACTAAACTAACTTAAACTAAAACTAAACTAAATTGGTAAAGGATTAGCATCTTTACACATAGGTTTTTGAGTCAGGACGGTGTTTCTAATTTTTAAAATATCATCTTTTGATAAAACTTTAAGTCTTAAAAATTAAGGTTGTACCTTTTCTCACTGTATTTTTTCCCCCCTTTTTTTTTCTGTTTAGTGGATGCCTGGACTTTGGCCTTTTCTCCTGATTCCCAGTATCTGGCCACAGGAACTCATGTGGGAAAAGTGAACATTTTTGGTGTGGAAAGTGGGAAAAAGGAATATTCTTTGGACACAAGAGGGAAATTCATTCTTAGTATTGCATATGTAAGGAAACGCCGCGGTCTTTCTGTCCCTGCTCTGCCGTGTGCGCTGTAAGCTGCCAGTGGCTACACCACACGGGGTCTCAGGTGTCCTGCACATGTTCTCTGCACAGAGCCCGGACGGGAAGTACCTGGCCAGCGGAGCCATAGACGGGATCATCAACATTTTTGATATTGCCACTGGGAAGCTCCTGCACACGCTGGAAGGTACAGCTCCTTTCATTTTGTGTTGACTGGGCTGTCAGGTCACAAAGGACGAGTCAGTCTTTTAGTAAAATACTGCTAAATGACAGATGAGCTTTGGATCTGCAAAACAGTGATCTCAGTGGGAAATCTGAAAGGTCTCCGATTCAGCTCGCCCTCATTACACCCTGGGGGTGGTCCTGGGACCCCTGGGAAGGGCCCATTCCTGTGCAGGGGCTTATCTTTTCATGTGTTAATGTGGCTTGGGGTTGCGGGGGGGGGGGGGGGGGGTAGTGCGGTGCTGCCGACCCTGAGGATTAGGAAATGACTTTTTGCCAAGAGGACCGCCAGGCTCAACCCTGGGGCCCGGCCTGGCCTCTGTGGGTGGGAGGGCATCTCCCACTCTGCGCTCTTGCTGCTGGTGTGAATTCTGATCCAGTGAACACATTGCCGCCTCAGTTTACCGCCTACCCAACAGCACAGGACTTGGTAGGAAACAGCACTCTGTGGTGCATCCGTGCAGACCAGAGCGTGTATTTCCTTGTTTGTCCGTGTCTGTAGCAGAGGAGTTTGTCCCAAGCCGGGTGTGCTGAGGTCTAGCTTGTGAGGGAAGGGAACCGAGGAGAAACGGCTCCTGGAGGAGGGCCTGGGTTGTGTGGATATTTCTAGAACGCTGGGAGGAGGGGTCCATGCTGTCATTCCCTGCGTCTCTGACAGAGGCACCTGGGCAGTCAGCTCAGTGACTGGTCATTACTAGGGACACTGTCAATGGGGAGCCCACGATTTGCCAGATTAACAAGGGCTTTGTGAATTTTAGGCCACGCTATGCCCATCCGCTCCCTGACCTTCTCCCCGGACTCCCAGCTCCTTGTCACTGCTTCAGATGACGGCTACATCAAGATCTATGACGTGTAAGTTACCGTGCGGACTTGGGCTTCTCACCTGGGACCAGTGCCCTTCCTGTCTTCCACTGCTTGGAGGAGTCCTGGGTCTGGCAGGGACTTGTGTGCAGGGTCCAGGCATCGCTCCCCCTTCTGCACCCCTGTCCTTGAACTTGGAATGTCATGGGCTGCCTGCTAGGATCAGTACTTCCTGCCTGATTTCAGCCATTCCATCTCTTGTGGGCCTCATGGACTTCAAGTTCCTTCAGGGCAGTCAGCCGTGTGCGGATGAGGAGGTGGAACCATGGGTGGTCGCTGGCCCAGAGTGATGGCAAAAACGTGGCCCTCCCACAGGCTGTCCTCTGCCTTGACAAGGGGGCTGTCGGTTCACCCACCACCTCGCTGCAGGTCTAGATGAAGGAGGCTCTCTCTGGGTGGATCTGGCCGCAGGTGTAGGAGCAAGGGGTCATTCTCTTCAGGTTGTAGCCATCTTTGGTTGCAAGCCTGTGCAAGGCCCCTTCCTCCTGGGCTTCCCAGCTCCAGCCTCCCCTGGAAGGGGATTGACTGTGTCCTTGACCCTTCGACTCAGTACCGGGCGTGCCTCCGGTTCACGCCTCCTGCATGTGGCCTCCTGGTGCCCCGGGTACACGTGGGCCTCTTGTGCGCGCCCCCGCGGGGAGTGGGCACCGGGATTGACCGGGCTTGCCCCGGCCCTGACTGTCCGTGTGCCACCCTTGTGCGGGCCTGTGAGGGCTTTCCTGGGGTCTGCACTGGGAGCAGGGACACTGAGGATAGGAGGTGGTCAGCAGGGCAGTGAGCAAGAGCTGGCTGGGTGCTGGGGCTTGGGAGGGGTGCCCCTGCCCAGCTGTGCCGGCTCCTCGGTCCCAGAGCCCCAGGCCGCTGTGGCCGACGCATCCGTGCCTGACTCTGTGCGTGAGGCCGGCCTCCCGGCCAAGGGGGACGAGTGTCCCGGAAGTGGGGGGGACGAGCCCAGCCTGAGGCGGGTTCCTCTGAGGCCGCCTCCCCTCCGACCCGCTGCCCTGCGCTCTGTGCCACTCGCACCTGCTCCTGAGCGGCAGGGTTGTCCTCCCGTCCCTGCTGTCTGGGAGTAAAAGTGCCTTTTGTCGTCAGGCCTGCCTCGTTCTCGGTTCGATTACAGATGGTCTCTCGGAGCCCCGTCTGTTCTCAGGAGTGCGTGCGGGCGGCTCCAGGGAAGGAGCCCCGCGCCGTGGAGAGGGAGCCGGCAGTGTGGCTCGGAGCCGGCGTGCCCTGCTGCTTCGCCTTCGCCGTCCTGCCGCGCGCCCTCCTCTCCGCGGTGGGGGCAGGGCACACATTCTGCGCTGCTCTTCCGCTAAGACTGATGTCACCTCCGTTCTCTCCGATGCTCTCCCGTTGCAGACAACACGCCAGTCTGGCCGGCACACTGAGTGGCCACGCATCGTGGGTGCTGAATGTTGCCTTTTGTCCCGATGACACGCACTTCGTTTCCAGGTGCGTATGATTCTTAGCGTTGCTTCCATGCTAAGAAGGTGAAGGTGGTCTTTTGTGTATTGCCTTAAGATCTGAAGATGGTCTGACGCTTTGTTATTCAGGTAGACTTTGTTTTCTGCGTTGGTTTTGCCGGTGGTTGGGTGTTTTTTAAGTTATGCAGGTAGTTGATTGTCCTTCGCCAGAACAAAGATGGATCCTTTGGGACAGTTCAACTTTGAGTGTTTCCTTATAAATCTAGGCTTCCGCACGTAGGGGCTTTTGGGATCTCTGCGCTCCAGTAGTCACGTACACCGTGTACATCTGTGTGCAGAAGCCGTGCTTTGGAGCCTGTGTCGCTCAGGCCGGGACCGGCCAGCTTCTAGCGGTGCACAGCTGCAGAAGCCTCTCTGTTCAGAAGTAGCCTTCAGTGGGGGCTTTCCCAGCCCCGGCCCCGCCACCTGGAAACGGGCACACGTGTCTGAGACTCCTGATGGGGACCCAGGGATGAGGACTGGGCAGATGAGAACTTGAGGGACGTGGCCACTCCTTGCGTAGGAGAAGCCACCAGAGAGGCCAGCACCCAGAGCTCCCTGGGGCCCCTGCTGGCCAGGGGGCACACAGGTGGGCAGAGCGTAGGTGAGCGAAGGAGGGTGGAGTTTCTGGTCAGATTCCTTCCGACTTAAAACCAGAAAACAGACTGTTTGATACGAACGTTCCCTTCTGCACATAGTTCATCTGACAAAAGTGTGAAAGTCTGGGACGTTGGGACGAGGACGTGTGTGCACACCTTCTTCGACCACCAGGATCAGGTAAGGCGGAGTTCACATTCGCGTTCCTTTGTCTTTGGTTGCCGGCGTTGTCTGAGTGCCGCCGCCGACTCCCGTCCCCCTTCCCGGCCTGCTGCTGGGCTGCTCTCCCTGCGCGGTGGTCCGACAGCCGGCGTCCTGAGCGGCCCGTCGACACCATCGGCCTGGCGAGCTGTAAGGTGTGATGTCCCTTCGGGGGCCACAACACACAGCCGCATGGCCGTCCAGTGCTGGTGCCCGGAGCATGCCAGTCCCGGTGCAGCCTGCCATGGCTGGCTCGGGAAGGGCCTTCCTCAGAAGTGCCCGTTGTTCTGGGGCGCCTGGGGGCTCAGTCGGTCAGGAGTCTGCCTTCGGCTCAGGTCATGATCCCAGCGTCCTGGGATCGAGTCCTGCGTCGGGCTCCCTGCTCAGCGGGGAGTCTGTTTCTCCCTCTGCTCAGGCGAGTGCCCTCTCTCTCAAACAATTTTTTTTTAAAGTGTCCGTTGCTCAAACACACAGCACTTGTCATTTTTAGAGGTGTCCACAGAAGTGGTATGATCTTTTCTTTTTTATAACATACCTAAAGCCATAAATTCTTACAGGTTGTTTCGCTTTAAGCAACATTGGTAACTTTTGCTTCAGTCTTTAAATGGGGAGGAAGGGACTCTGTCCCCCCGCAGCCTTTTTGTCTTTGCCCGCGTGGATGTGAAGGGAACTAGGGCTCCAGGGAAAGGCAGGAGTCCACACGGCACCCGGGCCTCTACATTTCTCAGCAGCTTCAAGTGAGGCCGTGTTGCTGGTCCCAAGTAGTAAGACTTAGGAAACTGGTCACTTTAGGGAAGAAAATGCCTATGGCAGTAAAAAGTTGGCTTTTAATATTTTTAATGAAGATCCTGGGGTTTTTATTTTTCATTTTGTCTTTTTTTTTTTTTTTTTTTTAAGTAATGTGGGGCTTGAACTCCTAACCCCAGGATCAGGAGTTGCACGTTCTGCCAACTGAGCCAGCCAGGTGCCCTGATGGGCTCTTTGGAACAGAGCTTAACGCTAACGTTGCTGTTCCTGCGCTCTCATGTCTGATCCGAGATCATTGCTGATGAAGTTGGGGGTTTCTTCTTGATATCTCACCGTGGGGGGAAAGCCTCCCTGCGGGCTTGTTTCCCTGCACATGGGGCTCCGAACGTGCTGTCGTCTCAGAAGTGCTGCTGGGGTAGAAGGGAGGTCATCGGCCCACCCAGTGGCGACACGGGACTCAGGGCTGGAACCACCACTTGGGGTCAGAGTGACGGGCTGCCCGGTCCGACTCCAGCCTCGTCACCTTTGTCCAACCAGTGCCCCGTGCAGGTTGCTGCTCAGCTCCGGGGCCTGGCAGGCTCCAAGGGCCTTAGAGAGCGCCCCCAGCTGGGGGCAGGGAACGGCGCTGAGGGGATGCCCCGGGGTAGTCGTGGGCCGCCTTCTTTCTGGAGACGTGAATGAGAGCCCATGCTGGTCCCTTGCAGGCGCCCACTTCATGGCATGAGGTCACGACTCCCCAGATTCCGAAACTCTGAAAGTTTACGGAGTGTGGGAGGTCCTCGAGGGAGTAGCAAACAGTAGCAACGCAGGGTGCCAGGTTAGGGAAAAGGCCCCATTCCCGCTGGCTCAGCACCAGAACAGCCCGTCTGTCTTTCTCGATTCCGTATAGTGAGAGTACACAGGGGCGTTTGTTCGTGAACAATAAAGGCATTAGAGGGGCGCCCGGGTGGCTCAGTGGGTTGAGCCTCTGCCTTCGGCTCAGGTCATGATCCCGGGGTCCTGGGATCGAGCCCCACGTCGGGCTCTCTGCTCAGCGGGGAGCCTGTTTCCCCCTCCCTCTGCCTGCCTCTCTGCCTCCTTGTGATCTTTTCAAATGAATAAGTAAAATAAAATAAAATAAGATTTAAAAAAAAAAGAATACAGGCATTAGACCTTTTTTATTTTTGATTTACAGGTCTGGGGAGTAAAATACAACGGAAATGGCTCAAAAATTGTGTCCGTGGGCGATGACCAGGAAATCCATGTCTACGATTGCCCTGTGTAAACGCCAGTCTCAGACCCGTGTGTAGATCACGACATTCCTTACCTTTCTAGCATTTATTGGGGCAGAAACCTCAATTTTGTAGATACAGATCAGGCTTCTCATGTTCTATTAGAAATGCTGTTCATGCTCGAACATAAAGTGTTCATGACACAAACACCGTGTTCGTGAACGGGCTTTTGGTGTGGGCGGGAGGGGTGCCTGCCCCAGAGATGGCAGGATCCGGCGCTCACCAGCGCTCCCGGCTGAGCAGCACAGGCTTGCTCTCGAGGGTGGAGCCCCACGCACTGCCGGTCTCAGAGTGGGGTCCTGAAGGGAGCAGGGTGTTTGCTCTGCTGGGGATGTTCTGGAGTCCTGCCTGTCTGGGCATCTGCTTGATATCTGAAGACGTCACCTGCCACACTGGGCACCTAACTGGCTGCACAGAGGGCTGTGGCCTGTGGTGGGCCCTGCTGCCTCCGCAGTGTCCCCAGGCTCCGGCCCCACCTCCGGCATCCCAGAAGCCGGTGCCCCCTCAGCCTGTGTGAAAATGGCTCACTCTGAAGATAATTGCTTTTTATTAATGACTTCATATGCCTGTGAGATCGCATGCTTGTCCCCCAGGCCCATCACCCTCAGGATGAAGCCTGTGCCCCTCTCATGCCCCTTGGCCTTGGCAGCCCTCCTGTAAGCACAGCCATGGATGCTTCCCCCACCGAGCGTCGGCACTCACCCCACCTCGGGTCCGAGCTCCCGTCCGCTGGTGTGAGGCAGGCTGGCCAGTAACACCGTGGGGGAGCTCCGGGAAACATAAACAGCCGGAGCCGCTTGTCTCTCATCCCAGCTCAGATTTAATTTTGAAGTGATGGATGTACAGGGGGAGTGAGTTCTAGGCAACACCCTCCTGATCCCATCCCCACAACCCGGGATCGACCAGGGATCAGGAGCTGAACGCAGCTCCGCCCCCAGCAGTAGCTCCGTGGGGAAGACCAGGAAGTTGCGGTCCATGTGTAGATGGGTTTTCACCCGGGCTTGGTTGGAAGAGTAGCTTTTAACGTCTGTCCTGATCGATGGTCAAAGCAGGGACTATTGTGAGCAAGTGGCGCCCACCCGCCTGGTCCTACTGAAGCCTGGTCCTCCCCACACAAGCCAGCTCAGCCCAACTGCGTGGGCCGATGGGCCCCTCCACCCCCCTGCGGCAGCCCCTCCCGTCAGACTCTGCTTCTGCAGAACCAAGGTCGGGCGGTCCAGTGAACGAGCGGCTTCCCCTCACCCAGCCACATCTAAAGCATTTTCTACTCCCGACGGCCATGGGAGGGAAGGGACCGGTGATGGCTGGGGCTGCAGCAACTCCACGTGAGCTGTGGCCGCCTGCTGGGAGTGAAGCAGTGAGGACCGTCCATCCGGGCAGGCGGCCACACTGCCAGGCACAGCAGAGCTCGGCCCGAGCAGGAAGCTGTGTCCCATGGCTGCACAGCCAGAGGAACCACCCTTGGGAGGGGGTGCAGACGGACGTCTGTGCCTTCCCAGCCTGGGCTGCTGCTCCCATGGCCTCTGCCGCTGCCGAGGCTGCAGGGTGTGCGGGGGCGTCCTTTTCTTCACAGTAAGCACTTGGGTGGAAGAGCGTTGCCAAGGCTGCCAACAGAAAGTCATCACAACCTCAAACAAGGTGCAGGGGCCCAGGCAAACAGTTACATCAGCCTGGTTTGTCCTCACAAGACCGGGAAGCTTCCAGAAATTTCCGAGAGATGATCACACACCCATTGCAGCCCCAGAGCAGCAGCAAGACTGTTGGCCCCGCAGCCCTTGCCCTGTGAACCAGGCCCCGGGGCCGAGCCCAGGCCACAGATGTGCTTCTGTTCTGGAGGAGGATCGTCTAGAATCTAGACTCAGCAGCCCTGGGAGGGAGGGCAGGGAAGCCGCGCCTGGGGCCGTACCCAGGGCCCTGCAGGGGGCTGCCCTGGTGGACAAGACACGGCAGAGCCCCCAGGAGCAAGTGTCAGTGCCGTCACTGGCATCTCAGAAGTGTCCTGAAAACGTAAATAAACAGATTCCATATGCAGACTAGAAGTGATTCACACTTGAAACATTTAAATATAAATTAAGCTATAACTTAAGTGACAACCAAAGGAAAAACAAAAGAAAAACCAAGAAGACACTCAGCAACTGAGAAGGCTGAACACATACACAGGACACCCCAAACACGAGGCCATTAGGCGATGCCATTTTCATTGTGCCAACGTTACACTCGGGCGCCAGGCCGGCCGCGCGGCCGCTCACGCCGTCTGGCACTGCACCCCGGCCCGTGGCCCGTCGTCGTCCTCCTCGTAGGCCTCCCGCTGCTGCCGCCAGTTCTGCTCGCCGGGGTTGAACTCCTTCAGCTCCACCTGGTCCATATCGTCCGTGACCCT
>ML112357.1:962-23597 GCA_003697995.1 Taxidea taxus jeffersonii
GAGCTTGAAGTCTGGAATTGTGATGCCACCAACTTTGGCTTTCCTTTTCAATATTCCTTTGGCTATTCAAGGTCTTTTCTGGTTCCATATAAATTTTAGGATTATTTGTTCCATTTCTTTGAAAAAATTGGATGGAATTTTGATAGGCATTGCATTAAATGTGTAGATAGCTTTAGGTAGCATAGACATTTTCACGATATTAATTCTTCCAATCCATGAGCATGGAACATTTTTCCATGTCTTTGTGTCTTCCTCAATTTCTTTCATGAGTACTTTATAGTTCTCTGAGTATAGATACTTTGCCTCTTTCGTTAGGTTTATTCCTAGGTATCTTATGGTTTTGGGTGTAATTGTAAATGGGATTGACTCCTTAATTTCTCTTTCTTCTGTCTTGTTGTTGGTGTAAAGAAATGCAACTGATTTCTGTGCATTGATTTTATATCCTGACACTTTACTGAATTCCTGTACAAGCTCTAGCAGTTTTGGAGTGGAGCCTTTTGGGTTTTCCACATATAGTATCATATCATCTGCAAAGAGCGATAGTTTGACTTCTTCTTTGCCGATTTGGATGCCTTTAATTTCTTTTTGTTGTCTGATTGCTGAGGCTAGGACTTCTAGTACTATGTTGAATAGCAGTGGTGATAGTGGACATCCCTGCCGTGTTCCTGACCTTAATGGAAAAGCTCTCAGTTTTTCTCCATTGAGAATGATACTTGCCGTGGGTTTTTCATAGATGGCTTTGATAATATTGAGGTATGTGCCTTCTATCCCTACACTTTGAAGAGTTTTGATTAGGAAGGGATGTTGCACTTTATCCATATAAATTTTTATTTGTTCCATTTCTTTGAAAAAACTGGATGGGATTTTGATAGGCATTGCATTAAATGTGTAGATTGCTCTAGGTACCCTAGACATTTTCACAATATTTATTCTTTCAATCCATGAGCATGGAACATTTTTCCATTTCTTTGTGTCTTCCTCAATTTCTTTCATGAGTACTTTATAGTTTTCTGAGTATAGATTCTTTGCCTCTTTGGTGAGGTTTATTCCTAGGTATCTTATGGTTTTGGGTGTAATTGTAAATGCGATTGACTCCTTAATTTCTCTCTTCTGTCTTGTTATTGGTATAAGGAAATGCAACTGATTTCTGTGCATTGATTTTATATCCTGACATCATTGGTTTTTAATGTTCAGTTATTGGTTAGTTCAGTCTAACACCCAGTGTTCATTTTATCAGGTGCCCTCTTTAATACCCATCACCCAGTTACCCCTTCCCCCCCATCCACCTTCCTTCTGCAACCCCCAGTTTCCTAGAGTCAAGTTTCTCATATGGTTTGTCTCCCTCTGATTTCTTCCCATTCAGTTCCCCCTACCCTTATTTTCCTCTGCACTATTCCTTATGTTCCACATAGGAGTGAAACCATATGACAGTTGTATTTCTCTGACTTATTTCACTTAGCATAACACCATCCAGTTCCATCTATGTTCATGTAAATGGTAGATATTCATCCTTTCTGATAGCTGGTAATATTCCATTCTATACATGAACCACATCTTTATCCATTCATCTGTTGAAGGACATCTTAGCTCTTTCCACAGTTTGGCTATTGTGGACATTGCTGCTATGAACATTGGTATGCATGTGCTCCTTTTCACTACATCTATTTTTGGGGTAAATACCCAGTAGTGCAACTGTGGGGTTATAGGGTATCTCTATTTTTAATGTCCTCAAGAAACTCCATGGTATTTTTTTTTTTAGAGTGGTGTACCAGCCTGCATTCCCACTAACAGTATGAGAGGGTTCCCTTTTTTCCATATCCTTGCCATCATTTGATGTTCCCAGTCTTGTTAATTTTATTCATTCTGGCTGGGTTAAGGGGGTATCTCCGTAGTTTTGATCCCTGATGCCAAGGGATATGGAGCATGTTCTCATGTGTCTGTTGGCCATTTGTAGATCTTCTTTGGAGGAATGTCTGTTCAAGTCTTCTGCCCATTTCTTGACTGGATTATTTGTTCTTTGAGTGTTGAATTTGAGAAGTTCTTTATAGATCTTTGATACCAGCTCTTTATCTGTAATGTCCTTTGCAAATATCCTCTCCCCTTCCATAGGTTGCCTCTTAGTTTTGTTGACTGTTTCCTTTGCTGTGCAGAAGCTTTTTGTCTTGAAGTCCCAAAAGTTCATTTTTGCTTTTGTTTCCCTTGCCTTTAGAGATTTATCTTTTAAGATTTTATTTATTTATTTGACAGAGCGAGGGGGCAAGTGAAAGAGACCATGAGCCAGGGGAGGGTCAGAGGGAGAAGCAGACTCCCTGCTGAGCAGGGAGCCCAATGTGGGGCTCAAACTTGGGACCCCAGGGTCATGTCCTGAGCTGAAGGTAGACGCTAAATGGACTGAGCCACCCAGGTGCCCCTAGAGACGTATCTTGCAAGAAGTTGTTTTGCCCAAGGTCAAAGGGGTTGCTAACTGTGTTCTCTAAGATTTTAATGGATTCCTATCTCATATTTAGATCTTTCATCTATTTTGAGTTTATTTTTGTGTATGGTGTAAGAATGGTCCAGTTTTCTTCTGCATGTGGTTGTCCAATTTTTCCAGCACCATTTATTGAAGAGATTGTCTGAGCTAGTCTCTTTAAGCTATCTATTTTAAGCCACTTTCTTGGTAATTCACTGTGGCAGTGAAAGGAGACCCTCATCTTATTTCTATTAGGACTTAATGATTCATACCAAGAAACTGGTGAACAAGGAGAGGCCTATTGAACCTGACTTTTCTGCTAAGGAATGACTAGCTCCACTGTCTCTCTACTTCCCAGCAATACCAAATTGATGCTCATTCTGCAATGAGAAGCTTCATAATTACAGCCATTACCACCATCATAACCCTTTGCTCATGAAAGGTGGTCAATAAGCTAGAGTGTTGCCCTCAGTGGACATCTCCCTTACTCCCACCCTACACTACCCCAGAAGTAGTCTCACAGTACCACATAGAGCTCTCATTTGGATAGTGTAGAGAGTTGAAAGGGTGACTCATCAGAAAAATGTCAATTCAGAAGTTATTTGCATAATGCTGGTTCATGTAAGAGGGTAATGAAAATTTTAAGTTGTATGTTTTCATGTTTATATTAGTACTGAAGGTGTGCTTTTGCAGACTTGAAAAGATTAGAAACCTTGCTTTAGCAGGCTCTTCATTAAATTTTAGGCAATGAAACCTCTTCAGCTTTAAATGAATATTAAATCTTCACAAAAGTTCTTCAATATTCAAAGTGGATTCCTTTGCAAATCTAATAACCACATTTAAGTTGTGTTTTTCTTTAGAAATACTACTCCAATTCATTTATCAGCTGTGACAACTTTTTTGGTGTGTTGACATGAGTAGACTACAGTCCCCTTTCAGATACTAAGTGGTGTTAACAAGGCATGGCTTTAAGAAAGTGAAATTACCTTAGGCAATCTCATGAGCCTGAGAGCAGTTGCATCACCTTGAGATCAAGGCTGTGGTTTTCTGAAGAGAGAAGAAATTCTAACAGTTTCATCTGTGTTCAGATTCCATCCTGATCATGATTTTCATTTCCTGAGTGCCTGTGGACAGTAGGTTTGGTATAGACAATTTAGATTTAGCCAGTCAAGATCATCAAAAGATGATCTTTTCATCTTGACTGCCTGCTCTATTTTCAGACTTGTTTAGCAATATCTTCCCAGTTATGTATCTATATAATGTTATCTATATAATGGTTTTTATACTATGTATGTATGTGCGCGCACACACACACACACACACACACACACACACACACACACTTTACTGGTTCTGCTCCTCTGGCATAAACCTGACTGATGAAACTCCCAGTCTTATATGGGAACCTTAAATAAGAAAGGGCTCTGCTGCAGGTTCAGATTGTGGGCCACAATCCTGAACTATTGTCATATGACCGAGAAACAGTGCTGGAAGAGATAAGTGGTACATACTTGATTGGACTCAAACAGATCCAGAGATTAGGCAGAAACAGGCAGTCTACTTGCCCTGCATCTATGTTCAGCTCAAATTTGTGCACCTTGAAGATGGGGAGGAAGAGGAGTTGATCACGTTTCTGAAGGAATATTATAACTTTAAGATCAAGAAGTCCAGGTAAGAAGCACTCAATAAAATAGGCACAAAACTCTATATGTGTGTCTCATCAGTGACAGTAGCCATGGTAGAGGCAACACTAATCAGTGAAGCTGAGCACCATCACCTTGAATCAAGGACTCATTTTACAGTTGAAAAAGATAGGACAATGGACACATGACCAGAGTACTCACAGATCCATAAGTATACACTTCAAGAACCTTATCTTAGAGACAGTTTGTAGGAATGCCTTCCTAAAGGCTCAAGTTGCCAACTTAGTAATAACCTATGGATCTGTGACACTGTCCTCCTGAATGCCCTCTACAACATGAGCAAATAGCTACTATATGGTACTTTGTTCTCATGCCTATGTGTTCTATATATTTGTGACAAAGTGGTAGAAGTCATGTTAACTCCTCTTACCATCACTCCCAGTGATCCACTGGAGGAAGTGGTGCTTAAGGCTCTATGAGATTGTATGTGGTCCTCTGTAAGGGACTGAGAGAGCTTACAAAAAACAGTTCCAATAAACCCAGAGTTAGGTTCCTTTTTGTTATTTTGGTCTCCAGCCAGTAGCTCAGGAGGGGATGTAAGGGCTTGGTTGGTTTACTGACAAGGGTCATAAGTCCCAGCCCTCATGAGTTTGGACAGCTGCTACTAAATGGTGACAGAAATTAGCATGTCTACAACTTAAGACAATCACAGGGTGTCTCAGTGCTTAGTGAGAATGGACAAGTTGCAGCAACTATTGCCTGGCAGGATCCAGGTAACCAGTGACTCAGGTCTCAGAGGAATATAGGTGTTGAGTTTTTCCACTGGGCTAGAAATATAGTCCAGCAGAAATGTTGGCCAAGGATAAGAGAAATCTATAATGATTGATAGAAATAATGTCAGTTACAACCCTGAGCTCAACTGCCAAAGCATGGATAGAACTTAAAACCAACACTGTCATTTTAGGGATGGTGCAAGCAACCACCTTGACACATAGGTAACTGAATGTACTCCAAACCAAAGGAGGGCATCAGCTTTGATGCTTCATTCATCCCATATCTCTGAGTTTACCTGCAGCTGAAGAATATAGTTCCACCACTTACCATCAACTTCCTGTCTTAGACACTCCCACCTCTGATTCTCTACCCAAGAGTTTTCTCCAGTACCACATGAGATTTCTCAACCCACTTGCTGAAAGTCTGCTTGTGGAGCCAACCAACCAATGAACAACAGGAAACAGAACTGGGTGATAAATACTTTCTTTCCCCAACCATTTATTTCATGGTTCTTTAGTCCCCAGTCACCTGAAGCAGTTACTGTTCTATTCTCATTAGGATGCTTTTAGTAGCTTCACTGGATCTACTGTCACTTTCCTTACTCATTCATTTGTTTCCTGTGGCCATCTCCCAAATAAAGCACTTAAATCTTCATCTCAGATTATGCTTATAGAGAAACCCAGATGAGGGTACTTCAAAATTGGCATGGCAGAGTCATAAGGTAGCCTGTAAGTTATTATATAATCACATATTTGTCTTGATAATTTGTTTGGAACAACTATGGGAATAAATTGGAAGCATTAAACATCAACTGAAGAGTGGGCAAAGTGGAAGAACACATGCTGACTGCATTTCCAGAGATGGATTTTTTTCAGTCCTATCTGTAATTTACCTTGAACAAATGAAATGTTGAAGTGAATGACTTAAACATTTTATTCTATGAATTCCCTCTTAAATTATCTGCCACAAGCCTTACAAAAGAACTTTAAGTTTCTTAATTTCAACATTTTAGCAACTCAATATTGAAATTAACAAGAAGTTATATATACTATTGATTTTACAGCCATTAATGATTTAGCATGTGTAGACTAATACTAATAGGTCTATGCTGGCCCCTAATGACTATCACATAGGCCAAACAGCTGATTTGCATCTTGACAAAACATCCCTTGTGAACCACCTTGAACACAAGAACTCTTTTTTTTTAAGATTTTATTTATTTGACAGAGATCACAAGTAGGCAGAGAGGCAGGCAGAGAGAGAGGAGGAAGCAGGCTCTCCTCGGAGCAGAGAGCCTGATGCCAGGCTCAAACCCAGGACCCTTGGATCATGACCTGAGCCAAAGGCAGAGGCTTTAAACCCTGAGCCACACAGGCGCCCCTGAACACAAGAACTCTTAAAAGACTTATGATGTACTACTATAGGCTATCACACTCACTTATTAGGGAGACTGTTGAAAGATTCTTTTCATTGCCTCTTGATGAAGTATTAACAGTTTCATGATCTCCAATTCTAGTCAAGAGTAGACCACACATCAACTAGCTCTGCAACAGTTGGCTTTGGAATGTCAGGTTCACCTTTTTCTCATAGGCCAGAGTCAGCTTTGTATCAAGAACCAAAAGACACAATCAAGATTATGAAGAGCTAGCATCACCAGTCTAGGTCTCTCATGAGAGGAGGATGAGTGAGATAAGCCTTGAATCCCAGGTTGTAGGTCCAGATAGAGCTACTGCAGGGACATATCTTGATAATACTAAGGAGAAAACTTTAGTGGTTAAAATGAAGTGTCCCTTGTGTCACCTGGCTGGCTCTGTTGGTAGAGCATGTGACGCTTGATCTTGGAGTCATGATTTCAAGCCCCATGTTGGACATAGAGATTACTTTAAGAGAGAGAGAGAGAGATGGAGGGAGGAATTCCTTACCATCCATTAAGCATGGCCTGCTGAGAGGGGCAATGTTAAGTTGATCTCTTCTTTGAGACACAATACACACCGCAATTGGATGTGCTACTTCAATTTGCCAAGTAACCCAAAAGCTTTAATCCTAGAGGAAAAAACAAACAACAACAAAAAGAAAACAACCTTTGCAGCAGGATCCAACTTAGTCTGCCTGCATGTTCAGAGAAATAATCCCAATTTTGTATGCTCCAATTCAGGGAGTCACCTTTTCTAATAAAGGCAGGCTTACATGTCCAGCATTTCATAATGATTCAATTTTCCATGTAAATATGGTTAGCAGAAATTATTCAAGTAGTATGAAAAGTAGGCCATTATTTTTCCCACAAGGATCCCAAGGAGGGGGGAGAAAAAATCCAAAGGGCAAGCTAGTGGTTTCAGGGTCCTATCCAAATGTTGTTATCTAATTTAAGAGTAAATAACAGTGAAGAAAGTGTTGTAAGGCAAAGATGAGCACTGGATATTTGGGAGAAGTACATCAAGCTTCATCAAGATCAAGCTACATATTTTAAGTAGAATAAACCCATTGCTGCACTTAGAAGGATGTCCTGGCATAGTCTTTGTTTTACCAATATTTCTGTACCTGTGTCAGAAAAATATATATATATATACATATATATATATGTGTATATATATATATATATATGATCTGTAGCTTCCTGGAAGTGTTTGGTCCTGGGTAGCATTCACCTTAATTTTTACTGTTCTTTGGGTGTTTCCCCTATTTTTAATAAGGCTGTACAGACCATTTTAGTTAATATACTGCTCATGTGGCATTTTAAGTGTTGGCAAGATAGTCTTGGGCATTCCCTCATACCTGCAAAAGGAATGTAAGGTGATCTTGGGGTGCCTGGGTGGCTTAGTTAAGCATCTGACTCCCGATTTCACTTCAGGTCATGGTCTCAGGATTGTGAGATCGAGCCTCACTTCAGACCTCATAGTGGGTGTGAGCCTGCTTGGGATTCTCTTCTCTGCCTCCTCACCCCTCCCCCCCCAAAAAAGGTTATCTTACTTACCCTGTCCTTTCAACTTGTTATGCCTTTGATATTAGTAACTATACTGACAAATGCCCTCTAATGAACTTCTTGGAGTAGGCTTCATTTTCCTCATTGGATTCTACCCACTCATCAAGCACCATAGCCTGTAATGCTGGTGGAGAGAAGCTTCCCCTCAAAGTAGTGAACACTTATTTTGAAGGTTCAGGGAACTTACCACTTAATGATCATGCCTTAAGGACTCTACCCTTTAACTCTTTGACACCCAAGGCATTTGGGAAATCAAACCCTATTATTCTCTTAACCCACTCAACCATGACATTCCCCTTTATGGGACAGCTAGGTACCTCAAAGGCCATGGAGATGGCCTTTAACATCTTCCTAAACTAGGCCCTGCTTCACTTAGCTTAGTGTAACCTAAATACAACATGATAATGATGCCTATCTTTATCCTGGAATCAATTACCAGAGCCATCCCACCAGCCTACCCACATTACAGACCCTGTTCCCTAGAGGAGAGTTTAGAACTCATTTACCCTGGCAAGACAGGTCTACTGCACAAAAACAAGTTTTTCAGGTGCCCTATATAACCTGGGAGATCCTCTGCCATCAAACACAAGGGATAAACCCCAGTTAGTAGAACCAGAAGATTCCAATCTTGAAAATGCCTAGTTGGGCTCTAGAGAAGGCTGACCTTTCCTTTTGAAGGGCCACTCAGAAGAGGTTCCCCTATACTATGAAAGTAACTTTCCCTCAGGGAGAGTACAGAAATGGCAGTCCCACTGAGATATTTCCACTCTACAGCTGTTTCCACAGTGATAGCTGAAAGCATTGACTAGACAGGATGTGGTCTGCTGGGTCTACTATTTGATTAGAGCAGAGTCCCTGGTGTGGCATTCATATCAATGTAAATCAGGGAGAACCTAGGCAGATCATAGCCTAGAGATGCAGTAGTATTAAGACACTGTTGGCTTCAATGTCACAACCTGATATGAAATACTCATCTGCTACTTTATCTAAGTCCAAGATGAATTACCAGCAGGAAGATGTATGAAGGGGTTAGTCAAAGTACCTGGAGGTTCATAGGCAAAGATCCCAGAAGGGAAAGTAAGTAGGACCAGAATGAAGGGATTGGAGGGAAAGAAAGCCTAAAATCTAGATGTCAGAGACCTAAACATGAGTTTGGGGAATAAGACATCATCTAAAAGATCAAGGTTTAGATCAAAATAGAACATTGATTAGCATATTTAACTCATATTTAGTCATTCCAGGTAAGGTTTGCAATGGGGCAACAAGTATGGAAGGCAAAAAGTTGCAGGGCAGTAGTTTTCAAAGAGTTTTGTCCCCCCAGGGCACATTTGGCAACATCTACAGATATTTCAGATTGTCAGCTGGGGAGAGAGACGGCTACTAGTACCTAATAGGTAGAAGCTACAGATGCTTACATTCTATAATACACAGGACAGCTCCCTCCCCCCAATTAATACTCTACATCAAACTTCAGTTTAAAGAAACTGATGTAAGTTGGTTGGGTCATCCAAATGGGTGTTTAAATAGTGCAAGATGGCTGCAGAACCTTGGGTAAGAGAATTCATTTATTTGCCTAAGTCTTCACTACATCTCCAGGTCTACCACATTAGCTATAAATAATAAGTTCTAAGTGGACACAAGAGCTTCATTAAGAAAGCTTAAAGTGTCTGAAAACACTGGGTTGAATTGTGAATTTCATGAGCTTTACTTGTGTGTTAGCATCTGGAGAAATCTTAGTTGAAGTGTAGAGCTGGTCAAAAACTAATTGGAGTTCCTGAAGGCAGACTGAGTGACACAAGGAAGGGAAACAAGTGACAATAAGAGTATAATACAGATGGCTGAAGCCATGTTCATATTTGTTATTGGTTAAGCCTAACAAATGTGAAACCTGGTCTAGTCCATTACCTCAAAGTTCAGGGGAACTCTGGGGTCATGTTGAACCACTTACCTATATTGTAGTATTTAAAAGAGCCTCTGAGGGCTTAAATCTTAAATGCCTTAAACAGATTAATAAAGTTCATCTTAGGCATTTTTACCAGACACAGCTATGTGTACCTGCTCTGATTTTCAGCCTTATCTCTCTCAGGTACTCTGGAGCTGTATTTTTCACCTGAGGATCTGGATGGTTTCAACCCCCAAGGCCTCCCAACCTCCTGTGAAGTCTCTAGTTATTCCTACCCCTCTATGAGGAAGCACCCTACCACTGGGTATGGGGTCTCATTTCCTTGGCAGCTGTTAAGAATCCATGTGATTAGCGGTTGAATATAGATATGTCACTCATGAAGAATGTGCCAGAGTAAGCACCAATCCAAAGGCAGGTGTCCTTGGTCCTAAGCGCATTGCAATTGAACAGTTACATCCCTCAATCTAGTATAGAGGAATCTGGTATCTTGAGGCAGCCAATACTGAAAAGTAATATCCTTAAGAAACTGGGACATTCTCAAAAGTTTTCTTCATGAGATGAAGGCACCACACAGTGGGTTCACCCTGAGAAAATTGTTTATGCTTAAACAAGTGCCATGGTTCCATATATATACAATGGAATATTACACCTCCATCAGAAAGGATGAATACCCAACTTTCGTATCAACATGGATGGGACTGAAGGAGATTATGCTCAGTGAAATAAGTCAAGCAGAGAAAGTCAATTAGCATATGGTTTCCCTTACTTGTGGAACATAAGGAATAAAATGTAGGACATTAGGAGAAGGAAAGGAAAAGCAAAATGGGGGAAACTGGAGGAGGAGATGAAGCATGAGAGACACTGTGGACTCAGAAACAAACTGAGGGTTTTGGAGGGGAGCGGGGGATGGGTGAGCCTGGTGGTGGGTATTAAGGAAGGCATATATTGCATGGAACACTGGGTGTGGTATATAAACAATGAATATTGGAACACTGAAAAAATTAAAAACAAAAGATAAGTGCCATGGTTTTAGAAGCATCCAGTAAGCTTACAGACCCATGGAAAAACTGACATCCAGGCTGTAGTACAGGTGCCTTAAATCTACCTTGATCTACCAAATCCAGTGTTTGCTAGGGGTACTTATGATACATAAAGATTCTCTAAGTCTTGGGAAACCTTAACAGGCAAATTAGAATCCCTATGATTCTAGCGTAAGGCCACATCTTTTATGGCAGTGAATTATACTCTACTTGAGACACAGATCATGACTTACTATTGGGCCCTGACAGAGATTTAGTCCCCAAAATTAAATATCCCAATTGGAGTTACCCATCATAAGCTAGATTTTTTGGATCTACTCAGAGATGCCTATAGCAGAAACCTATAAGCTAGTCATAATATTAGTACCCACTCTCGAACATATCTTTTAGTTCCAAAAAAGGCAGTTTTTCCTACTTGAAATGTTCTAGAATGTTGAAGATTCAATTCTGACCGTGATACTCTTGCCTAAAGACCAATGTCTTACCTTTTAGGTAACATATCTGTCTTAAAACTTGCTCCCCTCTCCAGCTTGGTACTGGCAATTCCAAACTTCTTGAGGTTCTCCGTAGTCTTTTCCTGTCTACATGAAAGCCATGTTCTCAACTTCTACCTTTTCACAGAGAAAATAGTTCTGTGAGATTTTAGGGCTCTTTCTGTGGCCCTCCTCCCATGACAGACTTTTATGCTCTTTCTCTTGTATCAAGATGCTTCATTGTCATCATACAATCCTTCCCATAAGTTTGATTCATCCATATGTACCCCAATGCTCATAGCAGCAATGGCCACAATCACTGAACTGTGGAAAGAGCTGAGATGCCCTTCAGTGGACGAATGGATAAAGAAGATGTGGTCCATATATGCTCTGGAGTATTATGCCACCGTTAGAAAGGATGAATATCCAAATTTTATGTCAACGTGGATAGGACTAGAGGAGATTATGCTGAGTGAAATAAGTCAAGCAGAGAAAGTCAGTTA
Source organism: Taxidea taxus jeffersonii (assembly GCA_003697995.1). Classification (NCBI taxonomy): domain Eukaryota; kingdom Metazoa; phylum Chordata; class Mammalia; order Carnivora; family Mustelidae; genus Taxidea; species Taxidea taxus. Next base: position 12,731 of record ML112357.1, read on the forward strand.
TCATACGGTTTTACTTACCTGTGGAGCATATAGAATAACTTGGAGGACATTAGGAGAAGGAAAGGAAAAGTGAATTGGGGAAATCGGGGGGGGGAGGTTGAACCATGAGAGACTCTAGACTGAGAAACTAAGGAATTTGGAGGAGAAAGGGGTGAGGGATTAGGTGAGCCTGGTGGTCGGTATTAAGGAAGGCACATATTGCATTGAGCACTCAGAAAAAATAAAATTTAAAAAAAAAAAAAAAAGGTTGATTCATCCAAAGACCAGATCAGTCATTATTCACATTGGCCTCAGTTTTAATGCCTACAGAAGCAGGGGTTCTAGTGCCAAGACCTCTGGAGGTATAGCTAAGGCGATCAGACCAGCTGGGGAGGCAAGTGTTCTTATAGCCATTTATTCACATTAATATACACTGGAAAGTGGGAAATTTGAGAACTATTAGAAGATCTGAGTTGACATGGATATCTGGAGACCCAAAGGATCATGACCCCATGTTAAAGTACCGACATATGGGGGTCCAGTAATAAATGAAACTCTGGCCAAAGTTTGGCTGACAAATAATGCAATCATTCTGGAGACCCATCCAGAAGTTACTACCCATGTCTGACTATATAGCTGAGATTAGCACACTTGGCATTTGGATCAAAATCCCTACATTGGATCCCTGGCAAGTGAAATAAGAATTATCACTACACAAATTGCAAGTTTCTGAAACTGGTCTGACCACAGCCAAAATATTAAGTCAAAAATATCCCATGAGTGTCCAAGTTTAGTGCTATATTTAAGAATCAAGAAAAAAGGGTTGGTGATTCTTCTATCTCCATTTAATTCTATATTCTGACTCATAAATAAACTAGATGCTAGAGAATGACCAGACTGCTTCAAATTCAGTCAAGTATTAGCCCCTCTCTAAGAGGGTATTAGAGAGTATTAGCTCTCAAATGCATGAAGTTTCAAGGAGTACATCTGGTCATCTACTTTGTATGAGAGTAAAGGTGACTGAGTTGGGAATATACATAAATAAATAGCAATAGGCTATGGTCTAGCTATCTGGTCAGCAGCCTAGAAAGATTGAAAGTCAGAAACAAGGTGATATTTGTAGAATAATACAGACGGACATATGGTACTGGGCATGAAGTATGAAGATTTTTATCCCATGTTAACACCCACCAGAAAGGACCTACCACAGAAGATGTACTGAATAACCAAGTAGATAAATGACTGCCACCTGAAATTAGCCAGTCTTTCAATCACACGGATACATAAATCAAGTTGCAACAGGCAGAGAGAAGGGCCATATGTAGGGCCAACATCACACACTTTCTCTTACCAGGACCAGCCTAGCTATAACAGCCTATGCATGACCTCTGTTGCTGACATGTTGGACAACATGGAGGCCCCAGACTGACAGTATTACTTGAGTATCAAGTTGCTACTTTGGGGAAGTTAACTCTTGAGCACCTTCTATCCTAGGGCTGGAAGTTGCTTCTCCTAGTAAGATGCCTATCCAAGCATGGGTTTTCCTGCTTGCCTTGCAGGACTCAACTTACAACACTGTCCAGAGGGTTCATAGAATCCATAAAAAAAAATTGCCCATGTCATAGCTTAGGACCAGGAGGCTCAATTCAAAGCAAAGACTGGGATGACCCATGACCGGGATCCACTGGTCACTTCACACATTGTACCACCCAGAAGCTCCTGGCTTCAGTGTTAATATTTTCTGCTGAAAGCAGAATTACGACCTCCAAAGCAATACTTTTTTGAAAAGATTTTATTTATTTATTTGATGGAGAGATCACAAGTAGGCAGAGAGGCAGGCAGAGAGAGAGGGGGAAGCAGGCTCCCTGCTGAGCAGAGAGCCCAATGCAGGACTCGATCCCAGGACCCTGAGATCATGACCTGAGCTGAAGGCAGAGGCTTAACCCACTGAGACACCCAGGCACCCCAAAGCAATACTTTATATAGATGGGGTTCCATCCTCTAAGTGTGCACAGAGGGGGAGAGGCCTATATGGTGCTCGGTCCCCAGTAAGATAACTACATAGTTCCTAGAATGAAGGGAGTGTACCATACTCACTATCTCCCAGCGACCCACTGGGGGACTTTGTGACTCTCACACCTGCTACTCTTGGCTCTGCAGGGTTAGAGATCATCAACTACAAAAAGGTATGCAGTCTTACCAAAGGATCCAGATTAAGTTTCACTGAACTTTCTACCATGGTACTTTTGACTCTTTGTGCCCAGGAACCAACCCACAAAAGAGTCACCATCTTAGCAAAAATAATTGACCTTTATCATCAACAAGTGGTAAGGCTATTCTGGTGAGAAGGTCTACAGAACATAGGTGATCTAAGTGGATTGATATGCCTTTGCCCAATTGTAACTGAATAAAGATAGGAACCCTGGTCTCAGAAGATAATGGTTTCTATGACAATAGAAGCTTCAGACATGAGGAAAGCCACCATGACTTGTAGAGGGGGGAATAGCTGAGGGTAAAGAAAGTTTAGAATGGCAAGTGGAGGATGGAGATAAGTAGCAATACAGTCTGGAAAGTAATTACAGGAGAAATGTAGTTCCTACTAATCTCTTATGAGACTCATCTCAGGAAGAGGGGCCCATAAAAATCATGAAAGACTTTCTCCCCAAATGAGTTTGGAGATATATCTGTCTAGCATGAAAGTCAGGCTGTTGTAGCCAAGAAGATGGCACTCAAGTCTCTCTAAGACAGAATCCACTATAAACATTTGAATCCACTGAGTTTCCAGCTGCAGTGCTTCAAGATCTATTACAGCTTTCAAGCCTACTACAGCATTCAAGCCTAGGACATGTTTTTCCCCAAGATCAATTAGCCAAAGGCTGAGAACAGTGCAGTATTAAGGCCTCACCATTTCTACCTAATCCAAGACCCCTTTACTGGCCATCTTTGCATTGGAATTCCACCTTAGGTTGGCAGAGGCTAGACTGCAGAGCTGAACTGCAGTCTTAGGCTCTTCCTATTCTTCCTTTCTACTTTGTTCACAGGCATTACAATGAAGCATGAAGATTTTCTCTGCCTGCTCCTATTTCATCTCCCCGTCCACAACCTCATCTGACATTACCACTTACAACAGAAACCCAAGTCTCTAAAATCTTCAAGAGGGTCATTTCTCCAAATCCCTGCACTATTATGGGTTTACTCCTGACAAATGAATTAAGAACTAAATATAGTATGGAAAAAAGCTGAACACTGTATGGCACATGAAGTTGTTCAGTATCTCAAGACCTTCTCATAAGACCAGATTTCTTCCAGGAGATTAGACTTAGATATTTGTCTATCCTAGGAATCCCAAGTTTTGTGCCCAAACCAACCTACCTAGGAAGAAATATCCAGAATATGTATGATAGAGCACATTATAAGATCCTGACAGACTCCAGTGCCCAAGAACATTAGACCCACTTCCATATATAGAAGGACATGGGTGAGTTCCAGATCTGTCTGACCCTATCTTTACAGTAGCTACCTAGAATTGTGGTATCCCTACTCCACCACCACCACAGAGGAGAGCCTGGTCCTGTACTCTATCGGTCCACACACTGTTGGAAGCTCCTGAGAACCCTGAAAACCCTTTTCCTGATCTCAACTCTTCTGCGTACTTGTGTGGAGCCATGGATAGGAGATCAGCACCACTAACCAATGTGTCTCTCTAGGCTACTTTGTAATGACCACAGCAATTTTGATCCCAGGTTGGTGTTTGAGATGCCATAGTCCCCTCACTTCCCCAGATAGTTCTGAACCTATTGAAAACTAGAAGTCACAGAATCAGACTATCATTACACCAAATAAGAACCAAGCTTGAAAGTCCCCCTGACCCAGGCTGGATAAGCCTTCTACCATAAAGAATTCTTGATTGGTGGACAGCTTTTCTACAAATTGAAGAGGGAAGACTGCACAAAGCTGAAGAGAAGTGTTCAGCTACATATGCCCCATGAATTCCTCAATTGCTCTCAAACCAATTCCTGTTCTTCCCTTGGATAAAATTGAATGAGGAGATAGGGATTTTTCTAGTTTCTGTGTCCCTAAATATTACAATGAGAACAAATTCTATTTCACAGGGACAGAAAAACCATCCCATGAACCAGGATTTTAAGATTTTAAAGATCTACACCCAACATGGGCTCAAACCTACAACCCTGAGATCAAAAATCACATGCTCCACCAACTGAGACAGCTAGGCGCCCCCACAATTTTTTTTAAACAGCCTTCCAACTCTTGCCCAACTCTACTTCCCATTCCAAGGGACCTCTGGTAGGTGCATCCCAATGGATATTGGGGCAACAAAACTGACATTATCCAACCCATAAAAGATGTTATGAATTAAAAGCAGCCAGCCTTGTCTAGCAAAAAACTCCAAAACAAGTAAAGCCCTACACCTTTTTCCATACTTGCCAATTGCCTAACAAAGGTTTTACCCCACTTTTAAGAAATTAACTATAGGTGAGAATTTTTATAGATGTGCTATGTGCACCAAGACAGATTTCCATTCTATATTAAATAGACGAATTGTCAACCTGAACTTTTTGCTTGAATTTGCCCTCTATTCAAGGAACCAATAACTGCCTCTTACAAAACATTGCAAAAAAACAAAACTTGTATTTTGCATGTGACCAACAATTACTTTTAGGGTGCTCCAATGCTAGAAACACTATTAGTCACACTATGTACCCCCAACTATTTCTTTTTCCTTAACATAAACCTAGAAAATGTTATTGAGAGTCTTTTTAAAATTTTTATTTATTTAATTTCTTTTCAGTATGATAATTCGTTGTTTATGCACCACACCCAGTGCTCCATGCAATACGTGCCCTCCATAAAACCCACCACCTGGCTCCCCCAACCTCCCACCTTCCGCCCCTTCAAAACCCTCAGAATGATTTTCAGAGTCCATAGTCTCTCATGGTTCAATCCCCCTTCCAATTTCCCTCAACTCCCTTCTCCTTTCCATCTCCCCATGTACTCTGTGTTATTTGTTATGTTCCACAAATAAGTGAAACCGTATGATAACTGACTCTCTCTGCTTGACTTATTTCACTCAGCATAATCTCTTCCAGTCCCATCCGTGTTGATACAAAAGTTGGGTATTCATCCTTTCTGATGGAGGCATAATACATACCACATCTTCCTTATCCATTCGTCCATTAAAGGGCATCTTGGTTCTTTCCACAGTTGGGCGACCATGGCCATTGCTGCTATGAACATTGGGGTACAGATGGCCCTTCTTTTCACTACATCTGTATCTTTGGGGTAAATACCCAGTAGTGCTATTGCAGGGTCATAGGGAAGTTCTATTTTTAATTTAAGGAATCTCCACAGTTTTCCAAAGTGGTTGCACCAATTAGCATTCCCACCAACAGTGTAAGAGGGTTCCCCTTTCTCCACATCCTCTCCAACACGTGTTGTTTCCTGTCTTGCTAATTTTGGCCATTCTAACTGGTATAAGGTGATATCTCAATGTGGTTTTGATTTGAATCTCCCTGATGGCCAGTGATGATGAACATTTTTTCATGTGTCTGATAGCCAATTGTATGTCCTCATTGGAGAAGTGTCTGTTCATGTCTTCTGCCCATTTTTTGACATGATTATCTGTTTTGTGTGTGTTGAGTTTGAGAAGTTCTTTATAGATTCTGGATATCAGTTTTGTCTGTACTGTCATTTGCAAATATCTTCTCCCATTCCGTAGGTTGCCTCTGTTTTGTTGACTGTTTCCTTTGCTGTACAGAAGCTTTTGATCTTGATGAAGTCCCAAAAGTTCATTTTTGCTTTTGTTTCCTTTGCCTTTGGAGACTTAAGATTTTATTTATTTATTTGTTAGAGAGTAAGAGAGTGCACGAGCACAGGCAGACAGAGTGGTAGAGGCAGAGGGAGAAGCAGGTTCCCTGCCGAGCAAGGAGCTGGATGTGGGACTCCATCCCAGGACGCTGGGATCATGACCTGAGCCGAAGGCAGCCGCTTAACCAACTGAGCCACACAGGCGTCCCTTCTGAGACATATCTTGAAAGAAGTTGCTGTGGCTGATATCGAAGAGGTTACTGCCTATGTTCTCTTCTAGGATTCTGATGGATTCCTGTCTCACATTGAGGTCTTTGATCCATTTCGAATTTATCTTTGTATAAGGTGTAAGAGAATGGTCGAGTTTCATTCTTCTACACAGCTGTCCAATTTTCCCAGCACCATTTATTGAAGAGACTGTCCTTTTTCCACTGTATATTTTTTTCTACTTCATCGAAGATTATTTGACCATAGAGTTGAGCGTCCAGTAGAGTTGGGCTCTCTACTCTGTTAAACTGTTCCACTGTTTTTATGCCAGTACCATGCTGTCTTGGTGATCACAGCTTTGTAGTAAAGCTTGAAATCAGGCAATGTGATGCCACCAGTTTTGTTTTTCTTTTTCAGCATTTCTTTAGCAATTTGTATGGAATGAGAAGAGACCCCAAATTTTAGGATTATTTGCTCCAGCTCTTTGAAAAGTACCAGTGGAGTCTACGGCCATACCACCCTGAATGCACCCGATCTTGTCTGAAAAGCACCAGTGGAATTTTGATCGGAATGGCATTTAAAGTATAGATTGCTCTAGGCAGTATAGACATTTTAAAAATGTTTATTCTTCCGATCCAAGAGCATGGAATGGTCTTCCATCTTTTTGGGTCTTCGATTTCTTTCATGAGTGTTCTGTAGTTTCTCGAGTACAGATCCTTTACTTCTTTGGTTAGGTTTATTCCCAGGTATCTTATGGTTCTTGGTGCTATAGTAAATAGAATCGATTCTCTAATTTCCCTTTCTGTGTTTTCATTGTTAATGTATAAGAAAGCAACTGATTTCTGTACATTGACTTTGTAACCTGCCACATTACTGAATTGGTGTATGAGTTCTAATAGTTTGGGGATGGATTTTTTGGGGTTTTCCATATAAAGTATCATGTCATCTATGAAGAGAGAGAGTTTGACTTCTTCATTGCCAATTTGGATACATTTCCCTTTGTTGTCTGATTGCTGTAGCTAGGACTTCTAATACTATGTTGAACAAGAGTGGTGAGAGTGGGCATCCTTGTCGTCTTGAGAGTCTTATGCCTACAGTAAAATTTGGCCATCTCCTGGCATTTGAAGATGTAACTATAGCCTTTCAATCAGCACCGCAAGAAACATATGGCCAAGTATATGCAAAGTAGGCTTCTCCCTGCTATTCCACTGCCTACTCCTTAGTTCCACATGGTCTTCTGGCACCACTCAAACCAGTGGCCACTGCCTCAATCCTCCAACTCCCACACCTCTAGTGTTTCACTATTCCTCTTCCTAGTCTAGGAATCCCATCCTTTCTTTCCCCCTAAAGCAAGGAGACTATTATTCAGGCAGCTCTTGGCTCCTTGCCTTTCAGGAGCTAAATACAGGTCTTTCATTTCCCAATGCTTTCAGGAGTTAACAAGACAATCTGAAGTTGTATGCAAAGGGCAGTAAGAGACCAAAGAAAGAGGCAGGGCATTCCAATTTGATAGGTAGCAGATTAAGCAGAGGGAACTGATATGAGACTTGTCTTGGGCATCAACGAGATAAACAGATCCCTACACCTACTCACCAAATCTTGAGAGTTTACAGCGATGCCTTAACTGGGTAGGCTCAAATATACCATGTAGCTGCTCAACACCATATTATCTCAAGGCTATATCCTTGGAACAGTCTCTGGGAGCAGGAAAGCCAAGTGGAACCCACATTCCAAGGGCAGGGGAAGAGGCGAGGAGCTTCTGATCACTCAGGCACAGCTCACAGGTAAACTGGCAATCACATTTGTTCCATGACCTTCTACAACAGGACCCCTTCCTTGTTCCTTCTCTAGCCCTAGTCTTGAACATAAGGCAAGCCTTCACCAGGAGGACCTAGGGAACTTTGCCCAGCTTAGTTTCAGGTATCAATTCTGATATTGATCATAATTGTGTGCAGTTTTTCCAAACTTTAATGTTGAAACCTATCTTCAGGTGATAATTTATAGAAAACCCAATACAGAAAAGAGATAGTTATACCCATTCTTGTACAAGCAAGCATGGGGAAAGCCCCTGAGCCCATGTCTGGGCATACCTCTTAGTTACAACTCCTACCCACTATTTGATCAAAGAACTCTGAGCAAGGTAGAATCATTAACATGATTCCATATTATACTGAAGTGGTACATTACAAGGTCAAGACAGTTCTATTATGTTTCCATTACCTTCTTTCCCTGACCATCAGTCTCACCAAGAGAAATCCACTATCAGTCCTATTTTGAGTAGTTGGGAATTCCACACTTAACCTTTCTCTATAGATCAAAGTCAACCTCAGAAGAAGCAGACTACCTAGATCAGAACTGATTCAGTGTAGACTTCATTGGTGGAACAAGCTGTACCAGGGTTGGTCAAGACATGGACACTATACAGGGAAGTTTGCCTCAGGGAAAGCCATTGTTCCTCATTAGGTTTCATAGTATACATTGCCATAGTCCAAGAAGGACTGAGGATCTAAGCAGAGTTCTTAGGATGGGGGTTTAACGTGGAAACTTAGAAAATGGGAAGATCAAGTAATCAGCCACTAAAGTTTGCTGAGATTGGCATGGACCAATAAGAGATCTGACTTAATTGTAAATAACCACTGCTGGACTATTACACCATAAGAAGTAGAATTGGCTCTAGAGCCTGGGTTGGAGCTAAGACGCTTCACCTGTAAAGACGGGATGCTCTAGACAATAAACCAAGACCTCTTTCCTGCCTACCTTTTGCCTGCTAGCAATTATGCTTAAGAATGACTGACTTCCAAGTTTTCCTCATGTGCAGAATATAATATGAAGTGCCATTTTTACCGCCCCCCCCCGGCAAGTTCTATCTTCAGGGATATTTTCTTCAAACTAAGGAGTCAGTACCCATGGCCAGAGCTCCCTAGCTAGTGAGTCATAGTGGAATGAATTATATTGATAGGAATATGATATAAATCTCTGCTCCTCAGGAGAGCTGGGACCTGCATCCATGAGAAGCCTCAGCTAGCTTTCCAAATCCCTTCAAGTCTGGGCGTCCTACAAGTGTTTTCCATGTGAGCCATGACTGGAAGTGATTGGAGTCATGCTATAACACCCTGCTATGGGACTTCGTGTTCCAGTTTTGTAAGCTGTAAATACCCCCTTCTGTGCAGCCTCTGGATTTTATGCCTTTGACTTCCATTCTCCTTACTGTCAAAGAAACTCATTTTGGGCAACTATAGTTGTAGACTGTCCTATATCAGGCCAAAAGATGACTGTCTCAACTTCAGGAATGACCAACCATCTTCGCCCTATAAAAACACCCTCCATATATACTTCATTTAACTCCAACAACCCTAGAATGTATGTCTAACCAGGAAACTGAGGATTGGTGAAGGTAGCTGATTTGCCAACAGGTTACACAGCCAGAAAATGGAAGTTCTAGAACTCCAGCTGTCACCAGGGTGCCAAGTCTGCTCTAATTGCTAGATTATCTCACCTTGCTGCAAAACCTCAGACTATTCCACAGAAAAACATTTTCAGGATTTCTATATAGGATGAATTTGACAAATGATAGCCTGATTTAGTACTGCTGGCTTAAAACCCTGCTTACATACCAAGCCATATTAAAAACCAACTGCATTGCTTAGAAACAGGGCAGACCGGGGGATCATGAGATGGAGAGGTGGCAGCTAGAGCTCTTCAAGGCACCCTTTGGCATAGTCATTTAAGGGATTTTGCAGGCATGGCATCCCAACTGTAGCTATCTAGGATCTAGTCATTTTTTAATCTTTTCATACTTAAATCTTGGCAACTTCAGTTCCCTAACAATCTTAAGGTCCATCTCAAATTTTAGTTGTCAGCCACATAAGACTCCAAGAGCTATCTATATTTAGTAGTTGATGTCACTTATTCACAACCTTCCTTCCCGCCAAGGGTCTTTTGAGGTAATCTAAATTGACAGAAATCTCTAAGTGAATGACCGTATGAGGGACCTAACCACATCCTCCCTTGTCTCCAAACTGTACGAACAGCTTCTAAAACCTCCCAAACATCAAAATGGGTATGCAGTTACACATAAAACAAGTTAGACTCCTGAAAGAATGAAATCAGACATTATATAATTTGACCCCCCTCTCAAAAAAAAAAAAAAAGTAGGGATTCTTGACATTGCAAATCTGCTAAGTCTTCAAGTTTTGTGTTTTCTTTTGTTTTGTTTTAATTAGAACATCTCAAACTTTGTTTCCCATCAAGAGATCCAGGCCTAGGAAATTTGATCCGAAATCCCTTTGTCTGGCAGAACAATATCCACAGCTTTACAGGATACAGTTTTAACTGGCTAGCAATGAAAGATTGAGGGGGAATTAACTTACCCAAAATTAATTAAGTAATGCCATATTTTATCTCTTGAGGCTGCTGTGATGGCTTCAAAGACTTCCAATTCTGATCAACTTAATTCTACAGGAGGAGTCCCTCTAAAGTTAAGACATGGTAGTTTGGGGGGAGGAGCAAGATGGTGGAGAAGTAGGAGACTTAAGTATCATTCAGTCCCAGGAGTTCAGCTAGATAGTTAACAATTCAGAACATCTACAAACTCAATAGGAGATCAAAGAGAAAAGCAGCAATTCTAGGAAAAGAAAATTGACCACTTTCTGGAAGGTAGGACATGTGGAGAAGTGAATCCGAGGTGATAGACCATGGGAGGAGGGGCCAGCTCCCAGCAAGTGGTAAAGCAGCAGAGCACAAAATCAGAACTTTTAGAAGTCTACTCCACTGGCGTTGCTCCAGAGGCTAAGTGGGGGATGGAGCCGTTGCAGGCACAGTGTGGTCTCAGGACCTGTGGGATCACAGAAAGACC
>ML112358.1:962-23597 GCA_003697995.1 Taxidea taxus jeffersonii
GAGCTTGAAGTCTGGAATTGTGATGCCACCAACTTTGGCTTTCCTTTTCAATATTCCTTTGGCTATTCAAGGTCTTTTCTGGTTCCATATAAATTTTAGGATTATTTGTTCCATTTCTTTGAAAAAATTGGATGGAATTTTGATAGGCATTGCATTAAATGTGTAGATAGCTTTAGGTAGCATAGACATTTTCACGATATTAATTCTTCCAATCCATGAGCATGGAACATTTTTCCATGTCTTTGTGTCTTCCTCAATTTCTTTCATGAGTACTTTATAGTTCTCTGAGTATAGATACTTTGCCTCTTTCGTTAGGTTTATTCCTAGGTATCTTATGGTTTTGGGTGTAATTGTAAATGGGATTGACTCCTTAATTTCTCTTTCTTCTGTCTTGTTGTTGGTGTAAAGAAATGCAACTGATTTCTGTGCATTGATTTTATATCCTGACACTTTACTGAATTCCTGTACAAGCTCTAGCAGTTTTGGAGTGGAGCCTTTTGGGTTTTCCACATATAGTATCATATCATCTGCAAAGAGCGATAGTTTGACTTCTTCTTTGCCGATTTGGATGCCTTTAATTTCTTTTTGTTGTCTGATTGCTGAGGCTAGGACTTCTAGTACTATGTTGAATAGCAGTGGTGATAGTGGACATCCCTGCCGTGTTCCTGACCTTAACGGAAAAGCTCTCAGTTTTTCTCCATTGAGAATGATACTTGCCGTGGGTTTTTCATAGATGGCTTTGATAATATTGAGGTATGTGCCTTCTATCCCTACACTTTGAAGAGTTTTGATTAGGAAGGGATGTTGCACTTTATCCATATAAATTTTTATTTGTTCCATTTCTTTGAAAAAACTGGATGGGATTTTGAGAGGCATTGCATTAAATGTGTAGATTGCTCTAGGTACCCTAGACATTTTCACAATATTTATTCTTTCAATCCATGAGCATGGAACATTTTTCCATTTCTTTGTGTCTTCCTCAATTTCTTTCATGAGTACTTTATAGTTTTCTGAGTATAGATTCTTTGCCTCTTTGGTGAGGTTTATTCCTAGGTATCTTATGGTTTTGGGTGTAATTGTAAATGGGATTGACTCCTTAATTTCTCTCTTCTGTCTTGTTATTGGTATAAGGAAATGCAACTGATTTCTGTGCATTGATTTTATATCCTGACATCATTGGTTTTTAATGTTCAGTTATTGGTTAGTTCAGTCTAACACCCAGTGTTCATTTTATCAGGTGCCCTCTTTAATACCCATCACCCAGTTACCCCTTCCCCCCCATCCACCTTCCTTCTGCAACCCCCAGTTTCCTAGAGTCAAGTTTCTCATATGGTTTGTCTCCCTCTGATTTCTTCCCATTCAGTTCCCCCTACCCTTATTTTCCTCTGCACTATTCCTTATGTTCCACATAGGAGTGAAACCATATGACAGTTGTATTTCTCTGACTTATTTCACTTAGCATAACACCATCCAGTTCCATCTATGTTCATGTAAATGGTAGATATTCATCCTTTCTGATAGCTGGTAATATTCCATTCTATACATGAACCACATCTTTATCCATTCATCTGTTGAAGGACATCTTAGCTCTTTCCACAGTTTGGCTATTGTGGACATTGCTGCTATGAACATTGGTATGCATGTGCTCCTTTTCACTACATCTATTTTTGGGGTAAATACCCAGTAGTGCAACTGTGGGGTTATAGGGTATCTCTATTTTTAATGTCCTCAAGAAACTCCATGGTATTTTTTTTTTTAGAGTGGTGTACCAGCCTGCATTCCCACCAACAGTATGAGAGGGTTCCCTTTTTTCCATATCCTTGCCATCATTTGATGTTCCCAGTCTTGTTAATTTTATTCATTCTGGCTGGGTTAAGGGGGTATCTCCGTAGTTTTGATCCCTGATGCCAAGGGATATGGAGCATGTTCTCATGTGTCTGTTGGCCATTTGTAGATCTTCTTTGGAGGAATGTCTGTTCAAGTCTTCTGCCCATTTCTTGACTGGATTATTTGTTCTTTGAGTGTTGAATTTGAGAAGTTCTTTATAGATCTTTGATACCAGCTCTTTATCTGTAATATCCTTTGCAAATATCCTCTCCCCTTCCATAGGTTGCCTCTTAGTTTTGTTGACTGTTTCCTTTGCTGTGCAGAAGCTTTTTGTCTTGAAGTCCCAAAAGTTCATTTTTGCTTTTGTTTCCCTTGCCTTTAGAGATTTATCTTTTAAGATTTTATTTATTTATTTGACAGAGCGAGGGGGCAAGTGAAAGAGACCATGAGCCAGGGGAGGGTCAGAGGGAGAAGCAGACTCCCTGCTGAGCAGGGAGCCCAATGTGGGGCTCAAACTTGGGACCCCAGGGTCATGTCCTGAGCTGAAGGTAGACGCTAAATGGACTGAGCCACCCAGGTGCCCCTAGAGACGTATCTTGCAAGAAGTTGTTTTGCCCAAGGTCAAAGGGGTTGCTAACTGTGTTCTCTAAGATTTTAATGGATTCCTATCTCATATTTAGATCTTTCATCTATTTTGAGTTTATTTTTGTGTATGGTGTAAGAATGGTCCAGTTTTCTTCTGCATGTGGTTGTCCAATTTTTCCAGCACCATTTATTGAAGAGATTGTCTGAGCTAGTCTCTTTAAGCTATCTATTTTAAGCCACTTTCTTGGTAATTCACTGTGGCAGTGAAAGGAGACCCTCATCTTATTTCTATTAGGACTTAATGATTCATACCAAGAAACTGGTGAACAAGGAGAGGCCTATTGAACCTGACTTTTCTGCTAAGGAATGACTAGCTCCACTGTCTCTCTACTTCCCAGCAATACCAAATTGATGCTCATTCTGCAATGAGAAGCTTCATAATTACAGCCATTACCACCATCATAACCCTTTGCTCATGAAAGGTGGTCAATAAGCTAGAGTGTTGCCCTCAGTGGACATCTCCCTTACTCCCACCCTACACTACCCCAGAAGTAGTCTCACAGTACCACATAGAGCTCTCATTTGGATAGTGTAGAGAGTTGAAAGGGTGACTCATCAGAAAAATGTCAATTCAGAAGTTATTTGCATAATGCTGGTTCATGTAAGAGGGTAATGAAAATTTTAAGTTGTATGTTTTCATGTTTATATTAGTACTGAAGGTGTGCTTTTGCAGACTTGAAAAGATTAGAAACCTTGCTTTAGCAGGCTCTTCATTAAATTTTAGGCAATGAAACCTCTTCAGCTTTAAATGAATATTAAGTCTTCACAAAAGTTCTTCAATATTCAAAGTGGATTCCTTTGCAAATCTAATAACCACATTTAAGTTATGTTTTTCTTTAGAAATACTACTCCAATTCATTTATCAGCTGTGACAACTTTTTTGGTGTGTTGACATGAGTAGACTACAGTCCCCTTTCAGATACTAAGTGGTGTTAACAAGGCATGGCTTTAAGAAAGTGAAATTACCTTAGGCAATCTCATGAGCCTGAGAGCAGTTGCATCACCTTGAGATCAAGGCTGTGGTTTTCTGAAGAGAGAAGAAATTCTAACAGTTTCATCTGTGTTCAGATTCCATCCTGATCATGATTTTCATTTCCTGAGTGCCTGTGGACAGTAGGTTTGGTATAGACAATTTAGATTTAGCCAGTCAAGATCATCAAAAGATGATCTTTTCATCTTGACTGCCTGCTCTATTTTCAGACTTGTTTAGCAATATCTTCCCAGTTATGTATCTATATAATGTTATCTATATAATGGTTTTTATACTATGTATGTATGTGCGCGCGCACACACACACACACACACACACACACACACACTTTACTGGTTCTGCTCCTCTGGCATAAACCTGACTGATGAAACTCCCAGTCTTATATGGGAACCTTAAATAAGAAAGGGCTCTGCTGCAGGTTCAGATTGTGGGCCACAATCCTGAACTATTGTCATATGACCGAGAAACAGTGCTGGAAGAGATAAGTGGTACATACTTGATTGGACTCAAACAGATCCAGAGATTAGGCAGAAACAGGCAGTCTACTTGCCCTGCATCTATGTTCAGCTCAAATTTGTGCACCTTGAAGATGGGGAGGAAGAGGAGTTGATCACGTTTCTGAAGGAATATTATAACTTTAAGATCAAGAAGTCCAGGTAAGAAGCACTCAATAAAATAGGCACAAAACTCTATATGTGTGTCTCATCAGTGACAGTAGCCATGGTAGAGGCAACACTAATCAGTGAAGCTGAGCACCATCACCTTGAATCAAGGACTCATTTTACAGTTGAAAAAGATAGGACAATGGACACATGACCAGAGTACTCACAGATCCATAAGTATACACTTCACCAAGAACCTTATCTTAGAGACAGTTTGTAGGAATGCCTTCCTAAAGGCTCAAGTTGCCAACTTAGTAATAACCTATGGATCTGTGACACTGTCCTCCTGAATGCCCTCTACAACATGAGCAAATAGCTATTATATGGTACTTTGTTCTCATGCCTATGTGTTCTATATATTTGTGACAAAGTGGTAGAAGTCATGTTAACTCCTCTTACCATCACTCCCAGTGATCCACTGGAGGAAGTGGTGCTTAAGGCTCTATGAGATTGTATGTGGTCCTCTGTAAGGGACTGAGAGAGCTTACAAAAAACAGTTCCAATAAACCCAGAGTTAGGTTCCTTTTTGTTATTTTGGTCTCCAGCCAGTAGCTCAGGAGGGGATGTAAGGGCTTGGTTGGTTTACTGACAAGGGTCATAAGTCCCAGCCCTCATGAGTTTGGACAGCTGCTACTAAATGGTGACAGAAATTAGCATGTCTACAACTTAAGACAATCACAGGGTGTCTCAGTGCTTAGTGAGAATGGACAAGTTGCAGCAACTATTGCCTGGCAGGATCCAGGTAACCAGTGACTCAGATCTCAGAGGAATATAGGTGTTGAGTTTTTCCACTGGGCTAGAAATATAGTCCAGCAGAAATGTTGGCCAAGGATAAGAGAAATCTATAATGATTGATAGAAATAATGTCAGTTACAACCCTGAGCTCAACTGCCAAAGCATGGATAGAACTTAAAACCAACACTGTCATTTTAGGGATGGTGCAAGCAACCACCTTGACACATAGGTAACTGAATGTACTCCAAACCAAAGGAGGGCATCAGCTTTGATGCTTCATTCATCCCATATCTCTGAGTTTACCTGCAGCTGAAGAATATAGTTCCACCACTTACCATCAACTTCCTGTCTTAGACACTCCCACCTCTGATTCTCTACCCAAGAGTTTTCTCCAGTACCACATGAGATTTCTCAACCCACTTGCTGAAAGTCTGCTTGTGGAGCCAACCAACCAATGAACAACAGGAAACAGAACTGGGTGATAAATACTTTCTTTCCCCAACCATTTATTTCATGGTTCTTTAGTCCCCAGTCACCTGAAGCAGTTACTGTTCTATTCTCATTAGGATGCTTTTAGTAGCTTCACTGGATCTACTGTCACTTTCCTTACTCATTCATTTGTTTCCTGTGGCCATCTCCCAAATAAAGCACTTAAATCTTCATCTCAGATTATGCTTATAGAGAAACCCAGATGAGGGTACTTCAAAATTGGCATGGCAGAGTCATAAGGTAGCCTGTAAGTTATTATATAATCACATATTTGTCTTGATAATTTGTTTGGAACAACTATGGGAATAAATTGGAAGCATTAAACATCAACTGAAGAGTGGGCAAAGTGGAAGAACACATGCTGACTGCATTTCCAGAGATGGATTTTTTTCAGTCCTATCTGTAATTTACCTTGAACAAATGAAATGTTGAAGTGAATGACTTAAACATTTTATTCTATGAATTCCCTCTTAAATTATCTGCCACAAGCCTTACAAAAGAACTTTAAGTTTCTTAATTTCAACATTTTAGCAACTCAATATTGAAATTAACAAGAAGTTATATATACTATTGATTTTACAGCCATTAATGATTTAGCATGTGTAGACTAATACTAATAGGTCTATGCTGGCCCCTAATGACTATCACATAGGCCAAACAGCTGATTTGCATCTTGACAAAACATCCCTTGTGAACCACCTTGAACACAAGAACTCTTTTTTTTTAAGATTTTATTTATTTGACAGAGATCACAAGTAGGCAGAGAGGCAGGCAGAGAGAGAGGAGGAAGCAGGCTCTCCTTGGAGCAGAGAGCCTGATGCCAGGCTCAAACCCAGGACCCTTGGATCATGACCTGAGCCAAAGGCAGAGGCTTTAAACCCTGAGCCACACAGGCGCCCCTGAACACAAGAACTCTTAAAAGACTTATGATGTACTACTATAGGCTATCACACTCACTTATTAGGGAGACTGTTGAAAGATTCTTTTCATTGCCTCTTGATGAAGTATTAACAGTTTCATGATCTCCAATTCTAGTCAAGAGTAGACCACACATCAACTAGCTCTGCAACAGTTGGCTTTGGAATGTCAGGTTCACCTTTTTCTCATAGGCCAGAGTCAGCTTTGTATCAAGAACCAAAAGACACAATCAAGATTATGAAGAGCTAGCATCACCAGTCTAGGTCTCTCATGAGAGGAGGATGAGTGAGATAAGCCTTGAATCCCAGGTTGTAGGTCCAGATAGAGCTACTGCAGGGACATATCTTGATAATACTAAGGAGAAAACTTTAGTGGTTAAAATGAAGTGTCCCTTGTGTCACCTGGCTGGCTCTGTTGGTAGAGCATGTGACGCTTGATCTTGGAGTCATGATTTCAAGCCCCATGTTGGACATAGAGATTACTTTAAGAGAGAGAGAGAGAGAGATGGAGGGAGGAATTCCTTACCACCCATTAAGCATGGCCTGCTGAGAGGGGCAATGTTAAGTTGATCTCTTCTTTGAGACACAATACACACCGCAATTGGATGTGCTACTTCAATTTGCCAAGTAACCCAAAAGCTTTAATCCTAGAGGAAAAAACAAACAACAACAAAAAGAAAACAACCTTTGCAGCAGGATCCAACTTAGTCTGCCTGCATGTTCAGAGAAATAATCCCAATTTTGTATGCTCCAATTCAGGGAGTCACCTTTTCTAATAAAGGCAGGCTTACATGTCCAGCATTTCATAATGATTCAATTTTCCATGTAAATATGGTTAGCAGAAATTATTCAAGTAGTATGAAAAGTAGGCCATTATTTTTCCCACAAGGATCCCAAGGAGGGGGGAGAAAAAATCCAAAGGGCAAGCTAGTGGTTTCAGGGTCCTATCCAAATGTTGTTATCTAATTTAAGAGTAAATAACAGTGAAGAAAGTGTTGTAAGGCAAAGATGAGCACTGGATATTTGGGAGAAGTACATCAAGCTTCATCAAGATCAAGCTACATATTTTAAGTAGAATAAACCCATTGCTGCACTTAGAAGGATGTCCTGGCATAGTCTTTGTTTTACCAATATTTCTGTACCTGTGTCAGAAAAATATATATATATATACATATATATATATGTGTATATATATATATATATATGATCTGTAGCTTCCTGGAAGTGTTTGGTCCTGGGTAGCATTCACCTTAATTTTTACTGTTCTTTGGGTGTTTCCCCTATTTTTAATAAGGCTGTACAGACCATTTTAGTTAATATACTGCTCATGTGGCATTTTAAGTGTTGGCAAGATAGTCTTGGGCATTCCCTCATACCTGCAAAAGGAATGTAAGGTGATCTTGGGGTGCCTGGGTGGCTTAGTTAAGCATCTGACTCCCGATTTCACTTCAGGTCATGGTCTCAGGATTGTGAGATCGAGCCTCACTTCAGACCTCATAGTGGGTGTGAGCCTGCTTGGGATTCTCTTCTCTGCCTCCTCACCCCTCCCCCCCCAAAAAAGGTTATCTTACTTACCCTGTCCTTTCAACTTGTTATGCCTTTGATATTAGTAACTATACTGACAAATGCCCTCTAATGAACTTCTTGGAGTAGGCTTCATTTTCCTCATTGGATTCTACCCACTCATCAAGCACCATAGCCTGTAATGCTGGTGGAGAGAAGCTTCCCCTCAAAGTAGTGAACACTTATTTTGAAGGTTCAGGGAACTTACCACTTAATGATCATGCCTTAAGGACTCTACCCTTTAACTCTTTGACACCCAAGGCATTTGGGAAATCAAACCCTATTATTCTCTTAACCCACTCAACCATGACATTCCCCTTTATGGGACAGCTAGGTACCTCAAAGGCCATGGAGATGGCCTTTAACATCTTCCTAAACTAGGCCCTGCTTCACTTAGCTTAGTGTAACCTAAATACAACATGATAATGATGCCTATCTTTATCCTGGAATCAATTACCAGAGCCATCCCACCAGCCTACCCACATTACAGACCCTGTTCCCTAGAGGAGAGTTTAGAACTCATTTACCCTGGCAAGACAGGTCTACTGCACAAAAACAAGTTTTTCAGGTGCCCTATATAACCTGGGAGATCCTCTGCCATCAAACACAAGGGATAAACCCCAGTTAGTAGAACCAGAAGATTCCAATCTTGAAAATGCCTAGTTGGGCTCTAGAGAAGGCTGACCTTTCCTTTTGAAGGGCCACTCAGAAGAGGTTCCCCTATACTATGAAAGTAACTTTCCCTCAGGGAGAGTACAGAAATGGCAGTCCCACTGAGATATTTCCACTCTACAGCTGTTTCCACAGTGATAGCTGAAAGCATTGACTAGACAGGATGTGGTCTGCTGGGTCTACTATTTGATTAGAGCAGAGTCCCTGGTGTGGCATTCATATCAATGTAAATCAGGGAGAACCTAGGCAGATCATAGCCTAGAGATGCAGTAGTATTAAGACACTGTTGGCTTCAATGTCACAACCTGATATGAAATACTCATCTGCTACTTTATCTAAGTCCAAGATGAATTACCAGCAGGAAGATGTATGAAGGGGTTAGTCAAAGTACCTGGAGGTTCATAGGCAAAGATCCCAGAAGGGAAAGTAAGTAGGACCAGAATGAAGGGATTGGAGGGAAAGAAAGCCTAAAATCTAGATGTCAGAGACCTAAACATGAGTTTGGGGAATAAGACATCATCTAAAAGATCAAGGTTTAGATCAAAATAGAACATTGATTAGCATATTTAACTCATATTTAGTCATTCCAGGTAAGGTTTGCAATGGGGCAACAAGTATGGAAGGCAAAAAGTTGCAGGGCAGTAGTTTTCAAAGAGTTTTGTCCCCCCAGGGCACATTTGGCAACATCTACAGATATTTCAGATTGTCAGCTGGGGAGAGAGACGGCTACTAGTACCTAATAGGTAGAAGCTACAGATGCTTACATTCTATAATACACAGGACAGCTCCCTCCCCCCAATTAATACTCTACATCAAACTTCAGTTTAAAGAAACTGATGTAAGTTGGTTGGGTCATCCAAATGGGTGTTTAAATAGTGCAAGATGGCTGCAGAACCTTGGGTAAGAGAATTCATTTATTTGCCTAAGTCTTCACTACATCTCCAGGTCTACCACATTAGCTATAAATAATAAGTTCTAAGTGGACACAAGAGCTTCATTAAGAAAGCTTAAAGTGTCTGAAAACACTGGGTTGAATAGTGAATTTCATGAGCTTTACTTGTGTGTTAGCATCTGGAGAAATCTTAGTTGAAGTGTACAGCTGGTCAAAAACTAATTGGAGTTCCTGAAGGCAGACTGAGTGACACAAGGAAGGGAAACAAGTGACAATAAGAGTATAATACAGATGGCTGAAGCCATGTTCATATTTGTTATTGGTTAAGCCTAACAAATGTGAAACCTGGTCTAGTCCATTACCTCAAAGTTCAGGGGAACTCTGGGGTCATGTTGAACCACTTACCTATATTGTAGTATTTAAAAGAGCCTCTGAGGGCTTAAATCTTAAATGCCTTAAACAGATTAATAAAGTTCATCTTAGGCATTTTTACCAGACACAGCTATGTGTACCTGCTCTGATTTTCAGCCTTATCTCTCTCAGGTACTCTGGAGCTGTATTTTTCACCTGAGGATCTGGATGGTTTCAACCCCCAAGGCCTCCCAACCTCCTGTGAAGTCTCTAGTTATTCCTACCCCTCTATGAGGAAGCACCCTACCACTGGGTATGGGGTCTCATTTCCTTGGCAGCTGTTAAGAATCCATGTGATTAGCGGTTGAATATAGATATGTCACTCATGAAGAATGTGCCAGAGTAAGCACCAATCCAAAGGCAGGTGTCCTTGGTCCTAAGCGCATTGCAATTGAACAGTTACATCCCTCAATCTAGTATAGAGGAATCTGGTATCTTGAGGCAGCCAATACTGAAAAGTAATATCCTTAAGAAACTGGGACATTCTCAAAAGTTTTCTTCATGAGATGAAGGCACCACACAGTGGGTTCACCCTGAGAAAATTGTTTATGCTTAAACAAGTGCCATGGTTCCATATATATACAATGGAATATTACACCTCCATCAGAAAGGATGAATACCCAACTTTCGTATCAACATGGATGGGACTGAAGGAGATTATGCTCAGTGAAATAAGTCAAGCAGAGAAAGTCAATTAGCATATGGTTTCCCTTACTTGTGGAACATAAGGAATAAAATGTAGGACATTAGGAGAAGGAAAGGAAAAGCAAAATGGGGGAAACTGGAGGAGGAGATGAAGCATGAGAGACACTGTGGACTCAGAAACAAACTGAGGGTTTTGGAGGGGAGCGGGGGATGGGTGAGCCTGGTGGTGGGTATTAAGGAAGGCATATATTGCATGGAACACTGGGTGTGGTATATAAACAATGAATATTGGAACACTGAAAAAATTAAAAACAAAAGATAAGTGCCATGGTTTTAGAAGCATCCAGTAAGCTTACAGACCCATGGAAAAACTGACATCCAGGCTGTAGTACAGGTGCCTTAAATCTACCTTGATCTACCAAATCCAGTGTTTGCTAGGGGTACTTATGATACATAAAGATTCTCTAAGTCTTGGGAAACCTTAACAGGCAAATTAGAATCCCTATGATTCTAGCGTAAGGCCACATCTTTTATGGCAGTGAATTATACTCTACTTGAGACACAGATCATGACTTACTATTGGGCCCTGACAGAGATTTAGTCCCCAAAATTAAATATCCCAATTGGAGTTACCCATCATAAGCTAGATTTTTTGGATCTACTCAGAGATGCCTATAGCAGAAACCTATAAGCTAGTCATAATATTAGTACCCACTCTCGAACATATCTTTTAGTTCCAAAAAAGGCAGTTTTTCCTACTTGAAATGTTCTAGAATGTTGAAGATTCAATTCTGACCGTGATACTCTTGCCTAAAGACCAATGTCTTACCTTTTAGGTAACATATCTGTCTTAAAACTTGCTCCCCTCTCCAGCTTGGTACTGGCAATTCCAAACTTCTTGAGGTTCTCCGTAGTCTTTTCCTGTCTACATGAAAGCCATGTTCTCAACTTCTACCTTTTCACAGAGAAAATAGTTCTGTGAGATTTTAGGGCTCTTTCTGTGGCCCTCCTCCCATGACAGACTTTTATGCTCTTTCTCTTGTATCAAGATGCTTCATTGTCATCATACAATCCTTCCCATAAGTTTGATTCATCCATATGTACCCCAATGCTCATAGCAGCAATGGCCACAATCACTGAACTGTGGAAAGAGCTGAGATGCCCTTCAGTGGACGAATGGATAAAGAAGATGTGGTCCATATATGCTCTGGAGTATTATGCCACCGTTAGAAAGGATGAATATCCAAATTTTATGTCAACGTGGATAGGACTAGAGGAGATTATGCTGAGTGAAATAAGTCAAGCAGAGAAAGTCAGTTATCATACGGTTTTACTTACCTGTGGAGCATATAGAATAACTTGGAGGACATTAGGAGAAGGAAAGGAAAAGTGAATTGGGGAAATCGGGGGGGGGAGGTTGAACCATGAGAGACTCTAGACTGAGAAACTAAGGAATTTGGAGGAGAAAGGGGTGAGGGATTAGGTGAGCCTGGTGGTCGGTATTAAGGAAGGCACATATTGCATTGAGCACTCAGAAAAAATAAAATTTAAAAAAAAAAAAAAAAGGTTGATTCATCCAAAGACCAGATCAGTCATTATTCACATTGGCCTCAGTTTTAATGCCTACAGAAGCAGGGGTTCTAGTGCCAAGACCTCTGGAGGTATAGCTAAGGCGATCAGACCAGCTGGGGAGGCAAGTGTTCTTATAGCCATTTATTCACATTAATATACACTGGAAAGTGGGAAATTTGAGAACTATTAGAAGATCTGAGTTGACATGGATATCTGGAGACCCAAAGGATCATGACCCCATGTTAAAGTACCGACATATGGGGGTCCAGTAATAAATGAAACTCTGGCCAAAGTTTGGCTGACAAATAATGCAATCATTCTGGGGACCCATCCAGAAGTTACTACCCATGTCTGACTATATAGCTGAGATTAGCACACTTGGCATTTGGATCAAAATCCCTACATTGGATCCCTGGCAAGTGAAATAAGAATTATCACTACACAAATTGCAAGTTTCTGAAACTGGTCTGACCACAGCCAAAATATTAAGTCAAAAATATCCCATGAGTGTCCAAGTTTAGTGCTATATTTAAGAATCAAGAAAAAAGGGTTGGTGATTCTTCTATCTCCATTTAATTCTATATTCTGACTCATAAATAAACTAGATGCTAGAGAATGACCAGACTGCTTCAAATTCAGTCAAGTATTAGCCCCTCTCTAAGAGGGTATTAGAGAGTATTAGCTCTCAAATGCATGAAGTTTCAAGGAGTACATCTGGTCATCTACTTTGTATGAGAGTAAAGGTGACTGAGTTGGGAATATACATAAATAAATAGCAATAGGCTATGGTCTAGCTATCTGGTCAGCAGCCTAGAAAGATTGAAAGTCAGAAACAAGGTGATATTTGTAGAATAATACAGACGGACATATGGTACTGGGCATGAAGTATGAAGATTTTTATCCCATGTTAACACCCACCAGAAAGGACCTACCACAGAAGATGTACTGAATAACCAAGTAGATAAATGACTGCCACCTGAAATTAGCCAGTCTTTCAATCACACGGATACATAAATCAAGTTGCAACAGGCAGAGAGAAGGGCCATATGTAGGGCCAACATCACACACTTTCTCTTACCAGGACCAGCCTAGCTATAACAGCCTATGCATGACCTCTGTTGCTGACATGTTGGACAACATGGAGGCCCCAGACTGACAGTATTACTTGAGTATCAAGTTGCTACTTTGGGGAAGTTAACTCTTGAGCACCTTCTATCCTAGGGCTGGAAGTTGCTTCTCCTAGTAAGATGCCTATCCAAGCATGGGTTTTCCTGCTTGCCTTGCAGGACTCAACTTACAACACTGTCCAGAGGGTTCATAGAATCCATAAAAAAAAATTGCCCATGTCATAGCTTAGGACCAGGAGGCTCAATTCAAAGCAAAGACTGGGATGACCCATGACCGGGATCCACTGGTCACTTCACACATTGTACCACCCAGAAGCTCCTGGCTTCAGTGTTAATATTTTCTGCTGAAAGCAGAATTACGACCTCCAAAGCAATACTTTTTTGAAAAGATTTTATTTATTTATTTGATGGAGAGATCACAAGTAGGCAGAGAGGCAGGCAGAGAGAGAGGGGGAAGCAGGCTCCCTGCTGAGCAGAGAGCCCAATGCAGGACTCGATCCCAGGACCCTGAGATCATGACCTGAGCTGAAGGCAGAGGCTTAACCCACTGAGACACCCAGGCACCCCAAAGCAATACTTTATATAGATGGGGTTCCATCCTCTAAGTGTGCACAGAGGGGGAGAGGCCTATATGGTGCTCGGTCCCCAGTAAGATAACTACATAGTTCCTAGAATGAAGGGAGTGTACCATACTCACTATCTCCCAGCGACCCACTGGGGGACTTTGTGACTCTCACACCTGCTACTCTTGGCTCTGCAGGGTTAGAGATCATCAACTACAAAAAGGTATGCAGTCTTACCAAAGGATCCAGATTAAGTTTCACTGAACTTTCTACCATGGTACTTTTGACTCTTTGTGCCCAGGAACCAACCCACAAAAGAGTCAC
The DNA here is from genome assembly GCA_003697995.1 of Taxidea taxus jeffersonii. Lineage (NCBI taxonomy): Eukaryota > Metazoa > Chordata > Mammalia > Carnivora > Mustelidae > Taxidea > Taxidea taxus. Next base: position 14,998 of record ML112358.1, read on the forward strand.
CATCTTAGCAAAAATAATTGACCTTTATCATCAACAAGTGGTAAGGCTATTCTGGTGAGAAGGTCTACAGAACATAGGTGATCTAAGTGGATTGATATGCCTTTGCCCAATTGTAACTGAATAAAGATAGGAACCCTGGTCTCAGAAGATAATGGTTTCTATGACAATAGAAGCTTCAGACATGAGGAAAGCCACCATGACTTGTAGAGGGGGGAATAGCTGAGGGTAAAGAAAGTTTAGAATGGCAAGTGGAGGATGGAGATAAGTAGCAATACAGTCTGGAAAGTAATTACAGGAGAAATGTAGTTCCTACTAATCTCTTATGAGACTCATCTCAGGAAGAGGGGCCCATAAAAATCATGAAAGACTTTCTCCCCAAATGAGTTTGGAGATATATCTGTCTAGCATGAAAGTCAGGCTGCTGTAGCCAAGAAGATGGCACTCAAGTCTCTCTAAGACAGAATCCACTATAAACATTTGAATCCACTGAGTTTCCAGCTGCAGTGCTTCAGGATCTATTACAGCTTTCAAGCCTACTACAGCATTCAAGCCTAGGACATGTTTTTCCCCAAGATCAATTAGCCAAAGGCTGAGAACAGTGCAGTATTAAGGCCTCACCATTTCTACCTAATCCAAGACCCCTTTACTGGCCATCTTTGCATTGGAATTCCACCTTAGGTTGGCAGAGGCTAGACTGCAGAGCTGAACTGCAGTCTTAGGCTCTTCCTATTCTTCCTTTCTACTTTGTTCACAGGCATTACAATGAAGCATGAAGATTTTCTCTGCCTGCTCCTATTTCATCTCCCCGTCCACAACCTCATCTGACATTACCACTTACAACAGAAACCCAAGTCTCTAAAATCTTCAAGAGGGTCATTTCTCCAAATCCCTGCACTATTATGGGTTTACTCCTGACAAATGAATTAAGAACTAAATATAGTATGGAAAAAAGCTGAACACTGTATGGCACATGAAGTTGTTCAGTATCTCAAGACCTTCTCATAAGACCAGATTTCTTCCAGGAGATTAGACTTAGATATTTGTCTATCCTAGGAATCCCAAGTTTTGTGCCCAAACCAACCTACCTAGGAAGAAATATCCAGAATATGTATGATAGAGCACATTATAAGATCCTGACAGACTCCAGTGCCCAAGAACATTAGACCCACTTCCATATATAGAAGGACATGGGTGAGTTCCAGATCTGTCTGACCCTATCTTTACAGTAGCTACCTAGAATTGTGGTATCCCTACTCCACCACCACCACAGAGGAGAGCCTGGTCCTGTACTCTATCGGTCCACACACTGTTGGAAGCTCCTGAGAACCCTGAAAACCCTTTTCCTGATCTCAACTCTTCTGCGTACTTGTGTGGAGCCATGGATAGGAGATCAGCACCACTAACCAATGTGTCTCTCTAGGCTACTTTGTAATGACCACAGCAATTTTGATCCCAGGTTGGTGTTTGAGATGCCATAGTCCCCTCACTTCCCCAGATAGTTCTGAACCTATTGAAAACTAGAAGTCACAGAATCAGACTATCATTACACCAAATAAGAACCAAGCTTGAAAGTCCCCCTGACCCAGGCTGGATAAGCCTTCTACCATAAAGAATTCTTGATTGGTGGACAGCTTTTCTACAAATTGAAGAGGGAAGACTGCACAAAGCTGAAGAGAAGTGTTCAGCTACATATGCCCCATGAATTCCTCAATTGCTCTCAAACCAATTCCTGTTCTTCCCTTGGATAAAATTGAATGAGGAGATAGGGACTTTTCTAGTTTCTGTGTCCCTAAATATTACAATGAGAACAAATTCTATTTCACAGGGACAGAAAAACCATCCCATGAACCAGGATTTTAAGATTTTAAAGATCTACACCCAACATGGGCTCAAACCTACAACCCTGAGATCAAAAATCACATGCTCCACCAACTGAGACAGCTAGGCGCCCCCACAATTTTTTTTAAACAGCCTTCCAACTCTTGCCCAACTCTACTTCCCATTCCAAGGGACCTCTGGTAGGTGCATCCCAATGGATATTGGGGCAACAAAACTGACATTATCCAACCCATAAAAGATGTTATGAATTAAAAGCAGCCAGCCTTGTCTAGCAAAAAACTCCAAAACAAGTAAAGCCCTACACCTTTTTCCATACTTGCCAATTGCCTAACAAAGGTTTTACCCCACTTTTAAGAAATTAACTATAGGTGAGAATTTTTATAGATGTGCTATGTGCACCAAGACAGATTTCCATTCTATATTAAATAGACGAATTGTCAGCCTGAACTTTTTGCTTGAATTTGCCCTCTATTCAAGGAACCAATAACTGCCTCTTACAAAACATTGCAAAAAAACAAAACTTGTATTTTGCATGTGACCAACAATTACTTTTAGGGTGCTCCAATGCTAGAAACACTATTAGTCACACTATGTACCCCCAACTATTTCTTTTTCCTTAACATAAACCTAGAAAATGTTATTGAGAGTCTTTTTAAAATTTTTATTTATTTAATTTCTTTTCAGTATGATAATTCGTTGTTTATGCACCACACCCAGTGCTCCATGCAATACGTGCCCTCCATAAAACCCACCACCTGGCTCCCCCAACCTCCCACCTTCCGCCCCTTCAAAACCCTCAGAATGATTTTCAGAGTCCATAGTCTCTCATGGTTCAATCCCCCTTCCAATTTCCCTCAACTCCCTTCTCCTTTCCATCTCCCCATGTACTCTGTGTTATTTGTTATGTTCCACAAATAAGTGAAACCGTATGATAACTGACTCTCTCTGCTTGACTTATTTCACTCAGCATAATCTCTTCCAGTCCCATCCGTGTTGATACAAAAGTTGGGTATTCATCCTTTCTGATGGAGGCATAATACATACCACATCTTCCTTATCCATTCGTCCATTAAAGGGCATCTTGGTTCTTTCCACAGTTGGGCGACCATGGCCATTGCTGCTATGAACATTGGGGTACAGATGGCCCTTCTTTTCACTACATCTGTATCTTTGGGGTAAATACCCAGTAGTGCTATTGCAGGGTCATAGGGAAGTTCTATTTTTAATTTAAGGAATCTCCACAGTTTTCCAAAGTGGTTGCACCAATTAGCATTCCCACCAACAGTGTAAGAGGGTTCCCCTTTCTCCACATCCTCTCCAACACGTGTTGTTTCCTGTCTTGCTAATTTTGGCCATTCTAACTGGTATAAGGTGATATCTCAATGTGGTTTTGATTTGAATCTCCCTGATGGCCAGTGATGATGAACATTTTTTCATGTGTCTGATAGCCAATTGTATGTCTTCATTGGAGAAGTGTCTGTTCATGTCTTCTGCCCATTTTTTGACATGATTATCTGTTTTGTGTGTGTTGAGTTTGAGAAGTTCTTTATAGATTCTGGATATCAGTTTTGTCTGTACTGTCATTTGCAAATATCTTCTCCCATTCCGTAGGTTGCCTCTGTTTTGTTGACTGTTTCCTTTGCTGTACAGAAGCTTTTGATCTTGATGAAGTCCCAAAAGTTCATTTTTGCTTTTGTTTCCTTTGCCTTTGGAGACTTAAGATTTTATTTATTTATTTGTTAGAGAGTAAGAGAGTGCACGAGCACAGGCAGACAGAGTGGTAGAGGCAGAGGGAGAAGCAGGTTCCCTGCCGAGCAAGGAGCTGGATGTGGGACTCCATCCCAGGACGCTGGGATCATGACCTGAGCCGAAGGCAGCCGCTTAACCAACTGAGCCACACAGGCGTCCCTTCTGAGACATATCTTGAAAGAAGTTGCTGTGGCTGATATCGAAGAGGTTACTGCCTATGTTCTCTTCTAGGATTCTGATGGATTCCTGTCTCACATTGAGGTCTTTGATCCATTTCGAATTTATCTTTGTATAAGGTGTAAGAGAATGGTCGAGTTTCATTCTTCTACACAGCTGTCCAATTTTCCCAGCACCATTTATTGAAGAGACTGTCCTTTTTCCACTGTATATTTTTTTCTACTTCGTCGAAGATTATTTGACCATAGAGTTGAGCGTCCAGTAGAGTTGGGCTCTCTACTCTGTTAAACTGTTCCACTGTTTTTATGCCAGTACCATGCTGTCTTGGTGATCACAGCTTTGTAGTAAAGCTTGAAATCAGGCAATGTGATGCCGCCAGTTTTGTTTTTCTTTTTCAGCATTTCTTTAGCAATTTGTATGGAATGAGAAGAGACCCCAAATTTTAGGATTATTTGCTCCAGCTCTTTGAAAAGTACCAGTGGAGTCTACGGCCATACCACCCTGAATGCACCCGATCTTGTCTGAAAAGCACCAGTGGAATTTTGATCGGAATGGCATTTAAAGTATAGATTGCTCTAGGCAGTATAGACATTTTAAAAATGTTTATTCTTCCGATCCAAGAGCATGGAATGGTCTTCCATCTTTTTGGGTCTTCGATTTCTTTCATGAGTGTTCTGTAGTTTCTCGAGTACAGATCCTTTACTTCTTTGGTTAGGTTTATTCCCAGGTATCTTATGGTTCTTGGTGCTATAGTAAATAGAATCGATTCTCTAATTTCCCTTTCTGTGTTTTCATTGTTAATGTATAAGAAAGCAACTGATTTCTGTACATTGACTTTGTAACCTGCCACATTACTGAATTGGTGTATGAGTTCTAATAGTTTGGGGATGGATTTTTTGGGGTTTTCCATATAAAGTATCATGTCATCTATGAAGAGAGAGAGTTTGACTTCTTCATTGCCAATTTGGATACATTTCCCTTTGTTGTCTGATTGCTGTAGCTAGGACTTCTAATACTATGTTGAACAAGAGTGGTGAGAGTGGGCATCCTTGTCGTCTTGAGAGTCTTATGCCTACAGTAAAATTTGGCCATCTCCTGGCATTTGAAGATGTAACTATAGCCTTTCAATCAGCACCGCAAGAAACATATGGCCAAGTATATGCAAAGTAGGCTTCTCCCTGCTATTCCACTGCCTACTCCTTAGTTCCACATGGTCTTCTGGCACCACTCAAACCAGTGGCCACTGCCTCAATCCTCCAACTCCCACACCTCTAGTGTTTCACTATTCCTCTTCCTAGTCTAGGAATCCCATCCTTTCTTTCCCCCTAAAGCAAGGAGACTATTATTCAGGCAGCTCTTGGCTCCTTGCCTTTCAGGAGCTAAATACAGGTCTTTCATTTCCCAATGCTTTCAGGAGTTAACAAGACAATCTGAAGTTGTATGCAAAGGGCAGTAAGAGACCAAAGAAAGAGGCAGGGCATTCCAATTTGATAGGTAGCAGATTAAGCAGAGGGAACTGATATGAGACTTGTCTTGGGCATCAACGAGATAAACAGATCCCTACACCTACTCACCAAATCTTGAGAGTTTACAGCGATGCCTTAACTGGGTAGGCTCAAATATACCATGTAGCTGCTCAACACCATATTATCTCAAGGCTATATCCTTGGAACAGTCTCTGGGAGCAGGAAAGCCAAGTGGAACCCACATTCCAAGGGCAGGGGAAGAGGCGAGGAGCTTCTGATCACTCAGGCACAGCTCACAGGTAAACTGGCAATCACATTTGTTCCATGACCTTCTACAACAGGACCCCTTCCTTGTTCCTTCTCTAGCCCTAGTCTTGAACATAAGGCAAGCCTTCACCAGGAGGACCTAGGGAACTTTGCCCAGCTTAGTTTCAGGTATCAATTCTGATATTGATCATAATTGTGTGCAGTTTTTCCAAACTTTAATGTTGAAACCTATCTTCAGGTGATAATTTATAGAAAACCCAATACAGAAAAGAGATAGTTATACCCATTCTTGTACAAGCAAGCATGGGGAAAGCCCCTGAGCCCATGTCTGGGCATACCTCTTAGTTACAACTCCTACCCACTATTTGATCAAAGAACTCTGAGCAAGGTAGAATCATTAACATGATTCCATATTATACTGAAGTGGTACATTACAAGGTCAAGACAGTTCTATTATGTTTCCATTACCTTCTTTCCCTGACCATCAGTCTCACCAAGAGAAATCCACTATCAGTCCTATTTTGAGTAGTTGGGAATTCCACACTTAACCTTTCTCTATAGATCAAAGTCAACCTCAGAAGAAGCAGACTACCTAGATCAGAACTGATTCAGTGTAGACTTCATTGGTGGAACAAGCTGTACCAGGGTTGGTCAAGACATGGACACTATACAGGGAAGTTTGCCTCAGGGAAAGCCATTGTTCCTCATTAGGTTTCATAGTATACATTGCCATAGTCCAAGAAGGACTGAGGATCTAAGCAGAGTTCTTAGGATGGGGGTTTAACGTGGAAACTTAGAAAATGGGAAGATCAAGTAATCAGCCACTAAAGTTTGCTGAGATTGGCATGGACCAATAAGAGATCTGACTTAATTGTAAATAACCACTGCTGGACTATTACACCATAAGAAGTAGAATTGGCTCTAGAGCCTGGGTTGGAGCTAAGACGCTTCACCTGTAAAGACGGGATGCTCTAGACAATAAACCAAGACCTCTTTCCTGCCTACCTTTTGCCTGCTAGCAATTATGCTTAAGAATGACTGACTTCCAAGTTTTCCTCATGTGCAGAATATAATATGAAGTGCCATTTTTACCGCCCCCCCCCGGCAAGTTCTATCTTCAGGGATATTTTCTTCAAACTAAGGAGTCAGTACCCATGGCCAGAGCTCCCTAGCTAGTGAGTCATAGTGGAATGAATTATATTGATAGGAATATGATATAAATCTCTGCTCCTCAGGAGAGCTGGGACCTGCATCCATGAGAAGCCTCAGCTAGCTTTCCAAATCCCTTCAAGTCTGGGCGTCCTACAAGTGTTTTCCATGTGAGCCATGACTGGAAGTGATTGGAGTCATGCTATAACACCCTGCTATGGGACTTCGTGTTCCAGTTTTGTAAGCTGTAAATACCCCCTTCTGTGCAGCCTCTGGATTTTATGCCTTTGACTTCCATTCTCCTTACTGTCAAAGAAACTCATTTTGGGCAACTATAGTTGTAGACTGTCCTATATCAGGCCAAAAGATGACTGCCTCAACTTCAGGAATGACCAACCATCTTCGCCCTATAAAAACACCCTCCATATATACTTCATTTAACTCCAACAACCCTAGAATGTATGTCTAACCAGGAAACTGAGGATTGGTGAAGGTAGCTGATTTGCCAACAGGTTACACAGCCAGAAAATGGAAGTTCTAGAACTCCAGCTGTCACCAGGGTGCCAAGTCTGCTCTAATTGCTAGATTATCTCACCTTGCTGCAAAACCTCAGACTATTCCACAGAAAAACATTTTCAGGATTTCTATATAGGATGAATTTGACAAATGATAGCCTGATTTAGTACTGCTGGCTTAAAACCCTGCTTACATACCAAGCCATATTAAAAACCAACTGCATTGCTTAGAAACAGGGCAGACCGGGGGATCATGAGATGGAGAGGTGGCAGCTAGAGCTCTTCAAGGCACCCTTTGGCATAGTCATTTAAGGGATTTTGCAGGCATGGCATCCCAACTGTAGCTATCTAGGATCTAGTCATTTTTTAATCTTTTCATACTTAAATCTTGGCAACTTCAGTTCCCTAACAATCTTAAGGTCCATCTCAAATTTTAGTTGTCAGCCACATAAGACTCCAAGAGCTATCTATATTTAGTAGTTGATGTCACTTATTCACAACCTTCCTTCCCGCCAAGGGTCTTTTGAGGTAATCTAAATTGACAGAAATCTCTAAGTGAATGACCGTATGAGGGACCTAACCACATCCTCCCTTGTCTCCAAACTGTACGAACAGCTTCTAAAACCTCCCAAACATCAAAATGGGTATGCAGTTACACATAAAACAAGTTAGACTCCTGAAAGAATGAAATCAGACATTATATAATTTGACCCCCCTCTCAAAAAAAAAAAAAAGTAGGGATTCTTGACATTGCAAATCTGCTAAGTCTTCAAGTTTTGTGTTTTCTTTTGTTTTGTTTTAATTAGAACATCTCAAACTTTGTTTCCCATCAAGAGATCCAGGCCTAGGAAATTTGATCCGAAATCCCTTTGTCTGGCAGAACAATATCCACAGCTTTACAGGATACAGTTTTAACTGGCTAGCAATGAAAGATTGAGGGGGAATTAACTTACCCAAAATTAATTAAGTAATGCCATATTTTATCTCTTGAGGCTGCTGTGATGGCTTCAAAGACTTCCAATTCTGATCAACTTAATTCTACAGGAGGAGTCCCTCTAAAGTTAAGACATGGTAGTTTGGGGGGAGGAGCAAGATGGTGGAGAAGTAGGAGACTTAAGTATCATTCAGTCCCAGGAGTTCAGCTAGATAGTTAACAATTCAGAACATCTACAAACTCAATAGGAGATCAAAGAGAAAAGCAGCAATTCTAGGAAAAGAAAATTGACCACTTTCTGGAAGGTAGGACATGTGGAGAAGTGAATCTGAGGTGATAGACCATGGGAGGAGGGGCCAGCTCCCAGCAAGTGGTAAAGCAGCAGAGCACAAAATCAGAACTTTTAGAAGTCTACTCCACTGGCGTTGCTCCAGAGGCTAAGTGGGGGATGGAGCCATTGCAGGCACAGTGTGGTCTCAGGACCTGTGGGATCACAGAAAGACC
>RCUC01172177.1:0-27940 GCA_003697995.1 Taxidea taxus jeffersonii
ACCACGTTAGATATAACCTAGGATTGTGACAGATCCCCTGTTTATGGAATAGTAATTGATAGCTCCAGCTGCTGGAGTGAACTTTAAGTGAAATGACAAGATGAGGATATATACTGATCCCTTGGCAGTGGCCTATTGCCTGGCTATCTAGACTGGGTCCAGATGAAAAAGGAGTAGGAAATCATAAAGAAGGTCTAAGAAAAGACATATTATGCAGATTTCCATACCACATGTTAATACCTTCAAGTCCTAACTGAAGACACAGAGTAGATGAACAAACAAAATGATTCTGTCTGTTTACAGCCAACCTTCTTCAGACAATGGACAAATGATTACAGTGGCCAGAGTTGCAGGGATGGAGACTACATATGAGTCTAACTACATGGAATGCCAATTTTCAAACAAACTAGCTACTGTTGCCTCTGAATGCACAACGTCAGAGAGAACTAATGAATCCCATATATGGCACTATTTGTTCAGTAGACCAACTTGCCATTTGATAGAACTTGATACCCTCACTACATTAAGTCCCTTCCATTCTAAAAGAAAAAAAGCCAGAAATTCAGCCTCCCAGGACTAGATATCTAACCTTGGTATGGATTTGTTTTTCCTGCATACACAGCCTCAAACAATACTACTTTCTAATGACTTTTTACAATGCTCCATCCAATAGGCTTGGATACCAGAGTGAAGCACTTGATCAATGGACTCATTTCACAGAAGAGGTAGAGAATGGGTCCTTGAATCATGGGGCCCACTGGTCCTATCACATCATATAACAATTCAAAAGCAGTTGTCTTCTTGAAAGCTGAAAGCATACAGACAGTATAGCAGAAGTACTAACTCAGAGTTAACATGCTTTAAGTTTAGGATGCCTTCTGTCAGCATGCAGTCTGTACATTAAAAAGGCATCATCTGTAGGTTTTTATCCCTACTAAGAAAGAAAGCCACATGGGTACAAGAACCTAGGGATGAGGACAAGAGCAGTCCCATTGTCCCTCACTTTCAGTCGCCTACTGAGTTGTTTCATGAATAATAATTGCAGGAATAACTGATCAGGAAGAAGTTGGGGTACTTCAGTGTGATGAGAGCATATAAGAATGCACATTGAAGCCATGTGATCCACGTGGGTATCCCCTGATATTTCCTTCTTTGCCCCATTATCATTGATACTTCAGCAGTCCAAGCTTGAAAAACTGAATAGTAAGTATTCAGAGTCCTTGGGATGACAGTTGGGGCCACACCACTAAAGGAAGCCAAACTTTGATATGAGAGCCAAGGATGAAGAAAATTTACAGTAGAGAGTGGAGGAGGAACAGGATGTGTTTCCACTAATAACCCAAGATCAACTTCAGCAAGTACAGCTGTATTTCATTCTACTTGCACCCTGTCTCAGTCTCCCCTCTGTAACCTAGGAGCTCTGCAGTTGCTTCTCTGTGGACATGGATAGATAAGATCTGTCAGCACAAGGAGCAGACTGTGGTGGTCATTCAAAGGTCATATCTCCTATGGATTATATCCATGCACAGCAGGAATATTGAGGAAGACCCATTAATGGGAGATTTGAGCTCCTCTGATGCTTGATTTTTGTTGTTACTTGCCCTTGACCTTAACAAAGCACTTGGTATTATACCAGTCTATGCCACTTCTAACTCAAATTTTTCCTTTCTTCACAGAGTCAGACTGGCATTGTTCTAATGGCTATCTCAATCCTTCAGCTCCCTTTTCTCAGTTCTTTTTCTAAAAATTTTCTTTATTTCCATCTTGACATCTGCATCTCAGAGGACAAAAACCATCAGTATAGAAGTTTGGGGATCCAGGGGAGGAGATACGATGACAGAGTAGTAATAGGACCTTAGGTTTGCCTCCTCCCTTGAGCACAAATAAATATCAAGTCATTCTGAATACCCAAGAAACTGATCTGAGGACTGATTGAACAGCCTGCACAACTAGACAGAGAACAAAGGCCACATCAAGCCAGGAGGTATGAAGATGAGACTTGTGGGATAAATAGATCATGGTGCTATCGAGGATAGGGAGCCCTGGTCACATGGAAAGAGAGAGAGAGGCACAGGGAAGGAGTCCTGGTCATGGGGTGAGGGGTGGTTGGGCCAGAGGGGAGAGAGAGAGACAGACACAGACACACACACAGAAGTGCACAGGGGAGTGCACAAGAAAAATACTTCCCCAAAGCCATTGACTAGGAATATGAGAAGGGCTGATTTTCATGAGTTTTTACAACCAGTGATGCTCAAAGCCTGGAGTTTTAGAGGTCTGTCGCCTGGCTTGTGTGGAGCCCTGAGGGCACAGCAGTGTTTCTGTGAAGGAGGGAAAATAGCCCTGGAGCAGACCACATGATTTGAGGATCCCCTGGGATGCACTGGGATAAAGCACTCTCCCTTCTTGGAGCACATCTGGGAGAGGTGGCATTGCCTCTCCAAGGACAAAAGAGCTGGCAGGCAGCATTACCCTCCCCCACCCCTCAGCATAGGTGCAGAGACAACACCTGCTTAGGGCAGCTAACCTGGGCACTGGCTTTTTGCTACATTTTACTCATAATTCCATGCCCCTGCATTTTGGTGCAATTGCCCTTCTGAGACAAATCTGCATCAGTCCCAGCATGGTGAGATCCTTCCATGGAGGACCAGCATGGGTCCATGCCATGCCAATTCCCCAAAGTTTGGAGTTTTAAAACTCAATGGACCTGCCTAGGAAAAAGCATAGGTACAATGCACTGCTGGGCAGGCAAATGGCGCAAACACCGGCAGGATGAAGGCAGATATCTGATACATACATGCGTCATGGGACACATGAGGGGACATTATTTGCTCTTCTGGGAGGGCTTCCTAGACAGTGGAAGGCATGAACACTGGCAGGATGAAGGCAGATATCTGATACATACATGTGTCATGGGACACATGAGGGGACATTGCTTGCTCTTCTGGGAGGGCTTCCTAGACAGTGGAAGGCATGAACTCCCATCTCCAGGCAAGAGGGAAGGGCCTGGTACCATTTCTTTCCCCCACCCCTCAGCATAAACCAACACAGCACTGAAAGTGACTGCCTAACCTGCTTACACCAAGCCCCACCCCTCTGCACTCTTCAGGTGCTACTTGTCTCTTTAAGTATGTCTGAGAACCAGAGCAGCAGTCTCCTCCCCCAAAATACAGCACCAACCCCCTACATGCACCACATCTACTGACCACAGAGTGCTGCTGCAAAGCTTCAGATCTAGCAGAAACAACATGTCTCTTTTAAGAAGAAGACAAGAGCACACCTAGTTAAAACTTGCCACACTCTGGCCAAGATCCAGACAGTCCCTCAGGTCAGTTCTCTGCAGAGTTCCTCCTTGCTTACAGTGGGCAAAGGGCTGTCAAAACACAGCAGCAGAGTGTACACAGCACTCAACAGAAGCATTTCCCCAAGTGCCAGGCACTGCACAGTAATAGAGACATTACTCTCAGGAGCAGAAAAGTAACAGGCTTTCCGAATATACAAAAGATGACAGAGAACTAGATGGAATTACAAGATGGAGAAATTCATCCCAAAAGAAAGAAAAGGTCACAGCCAGGGATCTAATTTAAACTGAAGCATAATATTATGCCTCACCCAGAGTTTAAGGCAACAGTCAAAAGGATACAAGGCTTGGCTTGAGTAAAGTATAGAAGACACCAAGGAGTCCCTTACTACAGATAAAGGACCTAAAAATTAGGTCAAAATGAAAAGTGTAATAACTGAAATTCAAAACCAACTGGATGTAATGACCAGAAGGATAGAAGAAGCAGATGAATGAATAAATGGTAGAAGATACAAGAAATTATGGAAAATAATGAAGCTGAAAAGAAAAACATTGGATCACAAATGAAGATTTAGGTTGCTCAGTGACTCCATAAAGCATGATAACATTTGTATCAGAAGAGGGAAAAGGAGGCAGAGGGTTTCAGGAAATTTTAACTGAAAACTTCCCTAACCTCAGAAGGAAACACACATCCAAATCCATAAGGCACAGAGAACCCACATCAAAATCAACAAAAGCAAGCCAACACCAAGACCTATCATAGTTAAAGTTGTAAAATATAGAGATAAGGAAAAAATCATGACAGGAGTGAGGGAAAAGAAAACCCTTATAAGGGAAGACAAAGCATCAGATCTTTCCAGGGAAACTTCACAGGCCAGAAGAGAGTGGCGGAATATATTCAACATGCTAACGGGGGGGAAATGCAGCCAAGAATACTTTATCCAGCAAGACTATCATTCAGAATAGGAGAGATGAAGAGTTCCCCAGACCAAAACTACAGGAGTGTGTGACCACTAAGCCACTCCTGCAAGAAATATTAAAGGAGACTGAGTGGGAAGGAGAGACCATAAGACCAGAAAGGAATAGGAATCGAGGGGTGGAGTTAGATGACAGTGTAGTACTGGGACCGTGAACTTGCCTCATCCTTCAAGTACAGCTAGGTTAACATTAACTCTTTTGAATGAGGAAAACAATCTGAGGATTAAGGAAATAATCTGCACAGTCAGAGGGAGAGAACATGACATGTGTGAGGTTCAGAGCTGTGAACTGGGGGAAAGGGAAGCCCGAGGCCACAACAGGGTGGGAATGCTTTCCCAGAGCAAAGTCAGGGAGAGGGGGGAAAGTGGGAGAGCTCCCCACAGGCAGGAACACACAATAAGCCCCTGTGAGGAGATCCCCTGGGTAGTAAAGGGAGAGCTGGCTCCCCTTCACAGAAGGCATTTGGAAGAACTTACTTTGCCTCCCCAAGAACAAAAGTCCAGCTGGGAGCCATTGAGCAGTGCTCATCAGCAGATCCAGAGGTACACACAGAAGACAGAAAACTTCAACTTTCTCTGTGAGCCATAACAGGCCTAAGCCTGTGTGTGTGTGTGTGTGTGTGTGTGTGTGTGTGTGTGTGTGCATGCGCGTACACGCACGCCACTGAGCAAAAAGAGAAGCAAATCTCAGATAACTTGGCTGCCACTTTTAGCTGTCTGCCTCAAAAGATTCAAGCCACAGAGACAGCTTTTCTGGGACAAAAAAGAGTAAGGGACTGAGCTTAGTGCAAACGGCCGATAACCTGGGTCCAGCTTTTCAGGGAGCATTATAATGAACTCTAGCCTCTGCATGTGCACTGCATGATGCATGACTGCTCTTCCAGGTAAGAACTGTGCTGGGCATGCCCAGAGGGCCTTCCCTGGGGGTTGGGGGTGGGCCTGCACCTTAGAAGGCTTTTTAAAACTTGGAGTTTTGAATGACAGCCACTGGCCAGAGATAAAATACAGGAGATCTGTGGCTCTGGGTGTGCTTACAGCTGGGGCACAGACAGGTTAAGGATAAGAAACTGACAAAAGCCTGGGGCACAGGAAATTGTTCGCTTTTTTAAGAGGGCCTCCTGAACAGCAGTGGCTAGGAGTTGCACTCCCCAGGGACAAGAGGGCAGGGTGACACCATATTCTTTCTCCAACTCCCTTTCCTCCTCCCACTCACCATCAGTCAGATTTCAAGAGAAATGCAGCACCTCCAGTGGAGGCTGGAGTTCCCCACACTAAACTCTGCTCCCTCACACACACACCTGGCAGACAGGGGCATCTTTACAGGAACAAGTCAGCTTGTGAGTCAGCAAAGCAGGCCTCTCCCTCGGAAGACCAACACAGGCTTCCCCTCCCCCATCTACCAAGTCTAGTGATTAAAGAAAACTCCTGACCAGCTTCCAGGAGAAATAGGACCATGATTTTTTCTTTCCACCCTTCTTAATTTAATTTTTTTTTCTGTTTATAATTTATTCTTTATCTTTTATTTTGTATATTTTTTCTTTTTTGTATCAGGCTTATAATGTCTTGTTCATTTGTTTGTTCATTTGTCTCCTGCTTATTTTCCAGATCAGGGTTATTTTTCTCTTTTCTTCTTTCCTTACTTTTTTTTTTTTTTTTTAAGAATCGGGCTTATAGTTGATTGTTTGCAATTTTTTTCCCCTTTTCCTTTTCTATTGACTTGGATTAGGCTTTTGTGTACTATTTTTCTTTTTCTTTTTTTTTCCTTTATAGTCTTATCTTGACAAGCAAATTAAAGTGTATCTATTTAAAGTTCTAAATACTTCCTACTACAAACAAGAAGGAACCCTGTAGAGGAAGAACCAATGGGAAAGAGCAGCCAAAACACAACAGCAGAGTGCACACAGCAACACAAACACTTTCTGAAGTTTTGTTACTGCTATTTTTGCTGGGTTTTTTTCTTTCCTTCCTTTCCTTTTCTGGACAAAATTGCTAGATGGAGAAATTCACCTCTAAAGAAAGAACAAGAGGGAATACTGAGCACCAAGGATTTAAATCAATATGGATATAAGTAAAAGGTCTGGAGATGTATTTAAAACAATGATTATGAAGACACTAGCTGGGCTTGAAACAAAGCAGAGAGGACACTAGTGTATAGCCCTTACTTAGGAACAGAAAAACTAAAATCTCATCAGGCCAAGTTAAAAATATACAGAGATGCAGTCACAAATGGAGGCTTTAATAGCAAGGATAAACAAGGGAGAAGAGAGTGACAAAGACAAAATGATGGAAAATAAGGAAGCTGAAAAGAGGAGAGAAAGACAATTTCTATATCATGAAGGGAGACTTTGAGAACTCAATGATACCATAATGTAAACATCCAGATAATAAGCGTCCCAGAAGATGAACAGGAGAGAGGGAGAGAAGGTTTATTTGAACAAATTATAGCTGATAGCTTTCCTAATCGAGGTAAGGAAAAAGTCATTCAAGTCCAGGGAACACAGAGAATCTCGCTCAAAAAAAAAAATAGGTCAACACCTCAACACATAAAAATTAAACTTGCAAATTTCAAAGATAAAGAGAAAAATCCTGAAAGCAGCATGGGACAAAAGGTCCTTAACCTACAAGGGTAGAAAGATAAGGCTGGCAGCAGACTTGTCCACAGAGATTTGGTAGGCCAGAAAGGGCCAGCATGATATATTCAGGGTGCTACATGAGAAAAATATGCAACCAAGAATACTTTATCCAAGCAAGGCTATCATCTCAGAATAAGAGTTTCTAGGACAAACAAAACCCAAAGAAATGTGTGAATTAACCAGCCCTGCATGAATTATAGGGGATTCTTTGTTACTTTTGAGCTCTCTTAGCTCAAACACAAGAAAGGAACAGAGACAATCTATAGGAACAGTGACTTCAGAGGTAATGTCACTAAAATCCTATCTTTCGATCATTACTCTAAATGTGAATAGATTAAGTGCTCCCATCAAAAGACATATGGTATCAGAATGCATGAAAAAAAAAAAAACAAGATCCATCAATATGCTGCTTATAAGAGATTCATTTTAGACCAAAATTCACCTCCAGATTGAAAGCAAGAGGGGGAGAGCCATTTATAATGTTAATGGACACTAAAAGAAAGCTGGAGTAGCCATCCTTATATCAGACAAACTAGATTTTAAACCAAGACTAATAAGAGATGGAGAAGGACATTATGTCATAATAAAAGGGTCTATCCAACTAGAAGATCTAACAATTGTAAATATGTAATGCCCCTAACTTGGGAGGGAGCAGTCAGATTTATAAACCATTTAACAAAATTAAAGATACACATTGATAATACAATGGATAGGACTTTAACATCCCACTCAGAGCAATGGACTGATCATCTAAGCAGAAGATCAAAGGAAACACTGGCTTTGAACGGCACTGGACCTGAAGGACTTAACAGATATATTCAGAGCATTTAATCTTAAAGCAATAAAATACACATTCTTCTCAAATGCAAATGAAACATCTTCCAGAACAGATCACATATTGAGTCAAAAATCAGGTCTCCACTAGTACAAAAGATTGAAATTATTCCATGCATATTTTCAGACCACAGTGCCTCAAAAGTTGAAGTCAACTATAAGAAAAAATTTGGAAGGAACACACGTACATGGAGGTTAAACAGCATCCTACTAAAGAATGAATAGGTCAATCAGGAAATTGACGAATCTAAAATATACATGGAGGCAAATTAAAATGAGAACAGTTCAGAGCCTTTGGAATGCAGCAAAGGCAGTCCTAAGAGGGAAATATATAGCAATATAAGCCTTTCTCAAGAAACAATCAAAGTCTCGAAAACACCAACTTTACACCTAAAGAATCTGGAAAATCAGCAAATAAAACCTAAACCCAGCAGGAGAAGAGAATAAAGATTAGAGCAGAAATCAATGAACTAGAAACCAAAAGAACAGTAGAACAGATCAAAAAATTAGGAGCTGGTACTTTGAAAGAATTAGTAAGATTGGGGTGCCTGAGTGGCTCAGTGGATTAAGCCTCTGCCTTCAGCTCAGGTCATGATCTCAGGGTCCTGGGATCGAGCCCCGCATCAGGCTCTCTGTTTGGTGGGGAGCCTGATTCCCCCCACTCTCTCTCTGCCTGCCTCTCTGCCTACTTGTGATCTCTGTCAAATAAATAAATATAATCTTAAAAAGAAAATAATTAGTAAGACTGATAAACCCCTGGCCAGACTTGTCAAAAAGAAAAGAGAAAGGGGAGGCCTGGGTGGTTCAGTTGGCTAATCCTCTGTCTTTGGCTCAGGACATGATCCCAGGGTCCTGGGATTGAGTCCCACATTGGGCTCCTTGCTTAGTGGCAGGCTTGCTTCTCCCTCTACCTGCTGTTCCCCCTGGTTGTGTGCTCTTTTGCTTTCTCCACACTCTCTTCTCTGACAAATTTAGAAAAAAAGAAAAAAGGACTTAATTTAATAAAATCATGAATGAAATAGGAGAGCTCACAACCAACACTGCGAAATACAAGCATTTATAAGGACATATTATGACCTTATTATGACTATGACAACTATATGCCAACAAGGACATATTATGACCTTATTATGACTATGACAACTATATGCCAATCTGGAAGAAATGAATGCATTTCTAAAAACATATAAGCTACCAAAACTGAAGGAAGAAATAGAAAACCTAAACAGACCATTAACCAGCAACAACCTTGAAGCAGTAATCAAAAATCTCCCAAAACACAAGAGTAGTCCAGGGCTGGATGGCATCCCAAGGAAATTCTACCAAACATTTAAAAGAACTAATATCTTTTCTTCTAAAGCTGTTTCAAAAACTAGAAATGGAAGCAAAATTCCCAAACTCATTCTATAAAACCAGCATTATCTTGATCATGAACCAAGGACCCCACTTTACAGACCAATATCCCTGATGAACATGGATCTAAAACTTCTCACCAAGACATTAGCTAATAGGATCCAACAGTACAATAAAAGGATTAATTGCTACAACCAAGTGGGATGTATTCCTGGGCTGCAAGTGTAGTACAACATCCACAAATCAATGTGATATACCATGCTAGTAAAAGAAAGGACAAGAACCATATGGTCCTCTCAATAGATGCAGAAAAAGATTTGACAAAATACAGCATACCATCTTGATCAAAACTTTCCAAGAAGGGATAGAGGAACATGCCTCAGTATTACAAGCCATATACTAAATAAATAAATAAATAAAACCATCAAATATTATCCTCAACGGGGAAAAATAGCTTTGCCCCAACACCTAACATCAGGAACACAACAGGGACGTCCACGCTCTCTACTGTTGTTCAGCAAAGGACTAGAAATCCTAATCTTGACAATCAGACTACAAAAAGAAATAAAAGGCATCCAAATTGGCAGAGAAGTCAAACTGCCACTCTTCACAGACAACATAATACTCTATGTTGAAAACCAAAAAGATTACAATCCTAAATTGCTGGAACTGATACAGGAATTCAGCAAGGTAGCAGAATATTAAAAAACAACAACAACAACAAAAACCCAATCATTGCATTTCTATACACTAACAGTGAGGCAGAAGAAAAACTAAGGAATTGATCCCATTTACAGTTACACCCCAAACTATAAGATACTTAGGAATAAACCTAACCAAAGAGGTAAAGGATCTCCACTCTAAAAATTATAAAATATTTATGAATTAAATTGAGGAAGACAAAGAAATGGAAAAATATTCCATAATCAAGGATTGGAAGGATATTGTGAAAATGTACTACCCAGAGCAATCTACACATTCAATGAAATCCCTCTCAAAACACCACCAACAGGGGTGCCTGGGTGGCTCAGTGGGTTAAAGCCTCTGCCTTCGGCTCGGGTCATGATCCTGGGGTCCTGGGATTGAGCCCTGCATCAGGCTCTCTGCTCAGCAGAGAGACTGCTTCCTCCTCTCTCTCTCTCTCTCTGCCTGCCTCTTGCCTACTTGTGATCTCTGTCTGTCAAATAAATAAATAAAACCTTAAAAAAAAAACAAAACACCACCAACATTTTTCAGAGTTGGAACAAATAATCCTCAGATTTGTATGGAACCACAAAAGACCCTGAAACAGCCAAAAAATGTTGAAAAGATGACCAAAGCTGGAGGCATCACAATTCTGGACTTCAAGCTGTATTACAACTCTGTAATCAAGACAACATGGTACTGGCACAAAATAGACACATAGAGCAATGTAACAGAATAGAGAACCCAGAAATGTGTCCTCCATTCTATGGACAAAGCAGAAAAGAGTATCCAATTGTGGGGTGGGGGGGAGACCATCTCTTCAACAAATGGTTTTGGGAATATTAGACATCCACATACAGAAGAATGAAACCAGACCATTTCCTTATACACAAAAGTACTCAAAATGTATGAAATACCTAAATGTGAGACAAAAATCTTTCAAAATCCTAGAAGAGAAAAACAGGCAGCAACTTCTTGCTAGACACATATCCAGAGTCAAGGGAAACAAAAACAGAAATGAACTATTGAGACTTCAAGATAAAAACTTCTGCACAACAAAGGAAACCATCAACAAAACTAAAAAGCAACCTACAGAATGGGAGAAGATATTTGCAAATGACCTATCAGACAAAGAGCTAGTATTCAAAATCTATAAAGAACTTATCAAGCTCAATGCCCAAACAATCCAGTCAATAAATGGACAGAAGACATGGACATTTCTCCAAAGACAACATATAAATGGCCAACAGATACATGAAAAAAAAAATGCTCAGCATCACTTGGCATCAGGAAAATACAAATCAAAACCACAATGAGATAACACCTCACACTGTTCAGTATGACTAAATTTAACAACTCAGGAAACAGATGTTGGTGAGGATGTGGAGAAAGGGGAAACCTCTTACACTGTTGGTGGGAAAACAAACTGGTACAGCCACTCTGGAAAACAGTATGGAGGTTCCTCAGAAAGTTAAAAATAGGGGGTGGGGGATGGGTTAGCCCAGTGATGGGTACTAAGGAGGACACATATTGCAATGAGTACTGGCTGTTATACACAAACAATAAATCATGGAATACTACATCAAAAACTAATGAAGTACTGTATGGTGGGTAACATAATAAAAACAGACATCCATTAACAGAAAAAAAATTTTTTAATTTGGAAAAATGTTAATATTACCCTAGGACCCAGAGATTGCACTACTAGGTATTTATCCAAAGACTGCAATGATTCTAGGGGGCACCTGCACCCCAAAGTTTATAGCAGCAATGTCTGCAATAGATAAGCTATGGAAAGAGCCTAGATGTCCATCGACAGATAAATGGATAAAGGTTAAAATGGATTATTACTTGGCCATGAAAAAGAATGAAATCTTGCCCTTTGCAATGACATGCATGGAACTAGAAGGTGTTATACTAAATGAAATAAGTCAGAGAAAGACAAATACCATATGATTTACAAAACAAAGGAACATAGCAGAAGGGAAGAAAGGAAAAATAAAATAAGATGAAAACAAGAAGCAAACCATAAGAAACTCTTAACTATAGGGAAAAAACTAAGGATTGCTGGAGGGAGATGAGGCAATTCAGTGATGGGCATTAAGGAGGGCACTTGAGGAAATGAGTACTGGGTGTTGTATGCAACTGATGAATCACTAAATTCTAACTCTAGTAATACAGCATATGTTAATTAAATTGAGTTAAAGTAAAAATTTTAAAAGACTAGAAAGAAACAGAAAATCTCTTAAAATGACATAACAAGTAATGAAATGACACTAAGTTCATATCAGTAATCGCTGAATGTAAATGGACTAAATGCTTCAATCAAAAGATATAAGGTATCAGAATGGATTTAAAAAAAAATCCACAAGACCCATCTATAGCCTACCCACAAGAGATTCATTTTAGACCTAAAGACTCACCTGCACATTGAAAGTGAGGGGTTGGAGAACTATCTATCATGCAAATGGATGTCAAAAGAAAGCCAGAGTAGCCATCCTTATACCAGACAAACTAGATTTTAAACTAAGGATTGTAACATGAGATGAAAGGCACTATGTCATAATAAAGGGGTCAATTCATCAAGAAGATCTAACAGTTGTAATGCCCCCAAATTGGGAGCTACCCAAATACATAAGACAGTAACAAACAAAAGAACTCATTGAAAATACAGTAGTAGTAGCACCTCACTTACAACAGTGGACCTATCATCTAAGCAGAAAATCAACAAGGAAACAATGGCTTTCTCCTTCTTCTCCTAATGTGAGCCTGATGATGGGTATTAAGAAGGGAGAGCCTGGGGTGGCCTGGGTGGCTCAGTGGTTTAAGCCTCTGCCTTCGGGGCTCAGAGCATGATCTCAGGGTCCTGGGATGGAGCCCAATATCTCTGCCTGCCTCTCTACCTACTTGTGATCTCTGTCAAATAAATAAAATCTTTAAAAAAAAAAAAAGAAGAAGAAGAAGAAGGGAGAGCCTGGCAGTGGGTATTAAAGAAGGCCCATGTTCCACGGAGCACTGGGGATGGTGCAAAAACGATGAATCTTGGAACACTGAAAAAATAAAATTAAATTTAAAAAAAAGAATAGAATAGATTGCATGGAAGACTGAGTGTTATATGCAAAATGAATCTTGGAACACTACATCAGAAACTAATGATGTACTGTATGGTGACAAACATAACAATAATTCATTTTTTAAAAAGGAAGCAATGGCTTTGAATGACACACTGGACCAGATGTACTTAACAGGTATGTTCAGAACACTTCATCCCAAAGCAGATTACACATTTTTGAGTACACATGGAACATTCTCCAGAATAAACCACATACTGAGTCACATATCGGTTCTCAACCAGTAAAAGATTGAGATTATTCCATGCATATTTTCAGACCACAATGCATTAAAACTTAAAGGAAAAAATTGTAAAAACCTCAAATATGTGGAGATTAAAGAATACACTACTAAAAATGAATGTATTAATCAGGAAATTAAAGAATTTAAGTAAATACATGGAAGCAAATGAAAATGAAAGCATGACAGCCCAAAACCTTTGGGATGCAACAAAAGCAGTCCTACCACCACCACCTACAACTATATCATTCTCTCACACCTTAACACAAAGATAAACTCGAAATGGATCAAAGACCTCAATGTGAGACAGGACTCCATCAGAATCCTAGAGGAGAACATAGGCAGTAACCTCTTTGATATCAGACACAGCAACTTCTTTCAAGATATGTCTCCAAAGGCAAAGGAAACAAAAGCAAAAATGAACTTTTGGGACTTCATCAAGATCAAAAGCTTCTGTACAGCAAAGGAAACAGTCAACAAAACAAAGAGGCAACCTATGGAATGGGAGAAGGTATTTGCAAATGACAGTATAGACAAAAGACTGATATCCAGAATCTATAAAGAACTTCTCAAACTCAACACACACAAAACAGATAATCATGTCAAAAAATGGGCAGAAGACATGAACAGACACTTCTCCAATGAAGACATACAATTGGCTATCAGACACATGAAAAAATGTTCATCATCACTGGCCATCAGGGAGATTCAAATCAAAACCACATTGAGATATCACCTTATACCAGTTAGAATGGCCAAAATTAGCAAGACAGGAAACAACACGTGTTGGAGAGGATGTGGAGAAAGGGGAACCCTCTTACACTGTTGGTGGGAATGCTAATTGGTGCAACCACTTTGGAAAACTGTGGAGATTCCTTAAATTAAAAATAGAACTTCCCTATGACCCTGCAATAGCACTACTGGGTATTTACCCCAAAGATACAGATGTAGTGAAAAGAAGGGCCATCTGTACCCCAATGTTCATAGCAGCAATGGCCATGGTCGCCCAACTGTGGAAAGAACCAAGATGCCCTTTAATGGACGAATGGATAAGGAAGATGTGGTATGTATTATGCCTCCATCAGAAAGGATGAATACCCAACTTTTGTATCAACACGGATGGGACTGGAAGAGATTATGCTGAGTGAAATAAGTCAAGCAGAGAGAGTCAGTTATATATGGTTTCACTTATTTGTGGAGCATAATAAATAACAGAGTACATGGGGAGATGGAAAGGAGAAGGGAGTTGAGGGAAATTGGAAGGGGGGTTGAACCATGGGAGACTATGGACTCTAAAAAACATTCTGAGGGTTTTGAAGGGGCGGGGGGTGGGAGGATGGGGGAGTCAGATGGTGGGTTTTATGGAGGGCACGTATTGCATGGAGCACTGGGTGTGGTGCATAAACAATGAATTCTGTTATACTGAAAAGAAATTAAATAAATAAAAAAAATTTTTTTAAGTTAAAAAAAAAAAAGAAAAAGTTTTGGGTCCCAACTAAACACTAAATCACTATATTCATTCAGCTTTGGAAAGAAACCTGTAGATATCTACAAGGTTATTCCCTTTAGAAAAAGCACATGAGGAGGCTAGGTGCAGCTCCTGAGTCATTTAACACTGTAGACATTGATTTTACCATATATTGTGGTGATGGCTGAGATATGTGGATCCTATTTTCCAAAGATCGGTCCCTATTATTTCCAAACCTATTATTTCCTTCCAAACCTATTATTTCCTTCATTGCCAATTTATCACCTCACATTTACTGATGCCTACCTATTTTGTTCTAGTTTTGTGTTCTTGTCTTATGCCATTTCTGCTATTGACCTAGATCAACTTACAACTTTCTTGGGCATAATTATCCACCTTTGGACCCCATCAATGTCCTTATCCTGCCCCAAGAATTTGATCACTAAGTATCTAAAATAAGTGGCTAGAGGCACCCAGACTCATCAGTAGGTTCCTTTGGACTGGAGGCTCACTGAATCCAGGTTGATGGAAACCTGAGTGACTATTACCAACACCAGCACAAGGGCTGGTGTTATGCACCATTACACTATGCTAATGCTTTTTTTTTTTTTTTTTTTGGCATATGCGGTTTCCATTTCACTTTAAGTGTCTTCCTTCCTTGCAAACTTTAATCATTTATAGACACAAGTCCAAAGTGGTAGTAATTTCCTAACTTTACTTACATTACTCATGACATACCTCTTGAAAGCACCACATTTCCTTTACAGAAGTAGCACATATGCTGATAAACTCAATTATAAGCAGGACAGGCATACAGATAAGGGCTCATTTCCAATTTATATTGGCCTTGACATAGCCTTTCCAAATCCCTTTAGTACACTCTTTCCTACTCCAACACTATTTTTAATTATGCAGTATTTTAGTTAAAAGCCTTTTTAGTCGCCTTCTACCTAAATCCCCAGATTAACAAGCAATTGGGTCTTAATATTGCAAATAAAGTAAGACAGTTTGCTTTAACATCCACATTTCAGTAATATTCCATTGGGCTATAACTGAAGATTATTTCTATTGCAAATGATGGTAAATCCAAACTATAATTGTTTTAAGGTACAGATACAGGGCATCTGGGTGGCTCAGTCAGTTAAGCCTCTACCTTCAGCTCAGGTCATAATCCTGGAGTCCTGGGACTAAGCCCCATGTTTGGGGGGGGGTGCCTGCTCAGTAGGGGATCTGCTTCTCTGCCCCTCCCCTGGCTGGGACTTTCTCTCCCCCATTCCAAATAAATAAATAAAATCTTAAGATGGAAATAAATTGGCACAACTGATGAGTCTAAATTTAATTTTGTGTAAGTGAGATTGGTTTAAAAGTTTCTCTCTGCCTTCTGGGAAATTCCAAGGTCCTCCTTTATGATACCAAATATTCTACCTTGTTACCTTTGTCATATTTTTTTTCACGTATTCTTTTGGAAACTAAGCTGTTCCTTTTCAACAATATTTCCTTGTGTTTTAATGGCTGACAGCATACCTGTCCCTGAACTAGTCACCGGACTCATGGGTATAAGGGTAGGGAAATGGAATATCCTGGTGAACATAAGTCTATGTTCTATATTCTATGACTGAGAATGACCAAGGATAGAGGGAAACTGAGAAATGATTCCTTAGAAGAAAGTCAGATGTATGTTTGGCTGAAAATGTGGGAATAAATATTGAATAATCTATTAAGTCTTTTCAGTAAGATTAAAGCCCAGGGTAGGATGACTAGCTTTGAGTTCATAACTTCTGCTGAGGAGTTGTCCCTCTGAAAAGCCCCAGGTCTAGCTTTGACATCAGTTATTATTCCCTGAAATCTGTCAAGTTGACCTTGCTAATAAGAAGCAAGGAGACAAAAAAGTGATAGCTACCCATCTGATGTTACTTACTCAAAAACATGATGTTTAGCTTTATAAACTATTTGAGATGATTTTGGATGGGGGTAATATGATCAACATGAAACTGTGGGTATACTCCAATAGTTATTATAGGTACTCTCCCACTTGAGACCATCCCCACCCAAAAGGACTATCAAGTAACAGATTTTGCAGTATAGCCAGGGCAAAATAAAGATTGTATCACATTTCTATTCCATTTTTTTCCTTCAAATAGTTTTTTTAATTTTATTTTTCCAGTGTTTCAAGATTCATTGTTTATGCATCACACCCAGTGCTCCATGCAATACGTGCCCTCCTTAATACCCACCACCAGGCTCCCAACCTCCCATCCCCCACCCCCAAACCCTCAGTTGGTTTCTCAGAGTCCACAGTCTCTCATGGTTCATCTCTGCCTCCGAGTTCCCCCAACTCCCTTCTCCCCTTTACCCAATGTCCTCCATGTTATTTCTTATGCTCCACAAGTAAGTGAGACCATATGATAATTGACTCTTTCTGCTTGACTTATTTCACTCAGCATAATTTCCTCCAGTCCTGTCCATGTTGATACAAAAGTTGGGTACACAGAGCACCACTTGACCACTTTTCAAAGATTTTAGTTTAAATCCAAGACACATTAAATCCATGCACAGAGGTAACTGGTAAAATTTATCAATTCCAAGTGTACCTGAAATCAAGAACACCCTGGGATCTAGAGCTTACTAAGGATTCTTAATTTGCATCCAAGATAAGTTCATTTTAAACCACCTTTGGAGGACTCAGATCTCCTACCCACTCTCTAGGCTTCTTTAATTTTGTACTCTGTTCCATTATCTATAGATCCATGTCCACACCAAAGAGCTCCCATAACAGAAATAAATTAAGAACCCACTCATATTCTGTGGTGGTCAGAATAACTGCCCAGCTCATGCCCCATGATAAGGAGACTAAGGCAAAACCATTTCTTCCAAGACACAGGCCCTTTCTTTCAAATGAGCTTTGAGCAAAATATTTCCTGCCAGTCTACTCAAACCTCTCCTGTGACTTCATCTAAGTCTGAGGCCTTATACCTACCTTCCTTCCTTCCTTCCCTCCCTACTTGTATTATGAAGGTTCTCTCCTACCTCCTCAAGCTCCTTTCCCCATCCCCATAGTGTTATCTTTAAGTTTTTAAGTTTAAGTTTTTATACATCCAATTCTGTCTTGGCTCTTGCTTCTCCCAGAATTCTACACAAGGAATCACCAGTTTCACCCCAACCTTGGCTCAAAATCCTAGCAGTCAGTATATACCATATATGTCTCAAAAACTATAGCTTCAAGTGCCTAGCTCTGATAGAGACTTGCAGTCCTAAATTCTCACCAAGTCTCTGCCTTATGCCAAATACAATCCATGCCAACCTCACCCAGTAACTCAGATGTTGGGATAAAGAAATGGATTATGATTTGGATTATGGGAGTAACCCCAGAAAGAGTTGAGATATGGGATCAATGGAGATGCTAACAATTACATTTCATGCCCTGCTCTAACCATATCCAAACCAAGAGGATCCCAGTAGTGGAAACAATGGCCACTATTACACACAATTGCTGGTAAGCAGCAGTAGCTCAGGCAGAAATAAAGGAAACTGTCAAACATACAGCTCATACCCAAGGACTCCTTCATTCTCCCACCCCATGCTGGGACAAATAAATCTTCTCAGAACACACTGAGGTCAGAATCTAGAGTTGCACAGCTTCAGATCCTGTTGTCGCCAGGAATAGGGAAGGAGAACTTCTCTCTGACCACTGGCCAGAATCACGTCCCATGCCCACATTATCATGTGAGGATGATGTCCAAGTTTCTCTAACCTACTTCAGAGAAAGAGCCACCTTATTTATGTAACAGTCACAAATTTTACACACAATATAGATGTGCCTTCAAAGCTGAACTTCTTTAGTTTTCCCATCAATGCTGCTCCTATTAGTTCCCTCACCAGAGGGGATATTTATTCTTATGTCAAAGCAGACACTGCTGTGCCCAGATTAGCTTTTGATAGATAAAGGGAAATTTAATTTCTAAATTACAGAGAGCTAAAAACTATCTAAATGATAGATAAAAGGAAATGTTTAAAGGAAATGTACCAATCATCTTTCATTACATTCCTTCTGTGCCAGGTTTCATTTCCTCCAAGGACCCAGATCTCAGACTGTTTTGGTTATAGTGGACAAGCAGGTGGTATTCAAAAATGGTTAGAGAAGAGACTTCCCCCTTTCTAGTTTCACATGTATGAGCTTGGAAGTCACTCTGTCCTAACAAGTAGAAATCTCAAAAAAGAAAAAGGTCAACTCTGCCTAGATCTAGAAGAGCGGGAAATACAGGGCAAACCACCGCCCCCTAGACAGAAGAGACAGATGAGTGAATACAGGGAGTCCTGGCTTATAAGAACAGACTTCTTTTGGAAACTTCAGAGGGAACCAGCAAGAGGGAAGAGAACATAAACCATATTTTATCAGTTTCTAGAAGTTAAGAGCAGCCAAGTCTGAGATTTAAAAACTTCATGGCCCTCATTCATAGGGACTGTGCCCACCTTAAGACAGAAGAGCTCCTGGAGGTAAATATAAGCTTGACAGTGAGAATAGGGGACAAATTCCCTTCTGCTCCTGTCAGGGACAGAGAACAAAGAAACATTTAAGATGGGCCAGAGGGCTCTGTTATTAAGGTCTGCCCTCAAGGGAAACCAGTACCCTAGAGCCTAACCTGCTAGGGTATTATCAGAGCCTTATATGGAAGGAAAATACCCAAATTCAGCCATTTGTCCTGCTAACAAAGAGGAGGAAAACACACCTGTGAATTTCATCATCCCAATTCATAGGCTCATGGAAAGCCTGAGACCTAACCTTGTGACCATGCAGGACTTCCCCCATATTTCATCTCCACATTACCAAAGCCCTATTTACCTGGAAGTTTCTTTTACCTGGAACATCATGTCTGTCTACCATTTAAAAAGTTACAATATACCAAAATACAAAAAAGAAAAATTGTGTTTTTAATATCAAGTCCATTATATTCACCTTTTTTTTAATCAATCACTTGCACGGTAGTTCCCCATATGGAGGAACCAGAGTCCTCTTTATCCTGCCCATTACCATCAACATTCCCAGAAAAAATCTATTCATAATGGCCAATGCATGGGCAAACTGAACTTCAAAGTAGAACAAAATTTTCTGGGCATTTTGGGGAAAAGACCAAGTCACTTATAACTTCAACAGCAGAGACACTGTAAAAGTATCATTGAGAAAAGTAAATATGATCCAAAGTTTTTATAAAACAAAGAACTTTCTTGAGTGAGTCCACAAGATATTGTTAATAGGACTCAGGGTACTGCTCCAATAGTCTATTAGATAACAACCTCCACAACAACCAAAATAACTGGTGAGATGCCAATATGGAAACTCTTGTCCCTGAGAGGAAGCAATGCTAGGACAGTATACAGTCAAAAAAGAAACACCCCTCCCCCCACCAAAAAAAACAAACCAAACCAACAAACAACAACAACAAAAAGAAGCCATGTTTCTATATTTGTCCATTGCCTACTTCTCCATAATGACATATCTCAGCCTCCAGATGGCCTCCTGACAGGGGGCTCCCTCTGGCAATTTCTTACCCTGCCATTGGTTTAAACTTTGGAGCATTCCAGAAGATGCTGAATTCAATTTAAGAATGGAGAAAAGGACTTCACAAAGCTACTTTGAGTTTTCTTCTTATAATTAAGCCCAAAGGCAAGCATACATAGAATGAGGGGTCACATCTCTAGGATAGTATATAGAAAAGTATGTGAAGGAATAAACACAAGATCTTTAGGCCTTACTTTCCACCTAGGCTTTGTCCTCTCCCTCCTCTGACCACACAGTCATTAATGAACCATGTTTAGACCAGACTTATATCCCCTCAAGGCCCTTTTTACCATTTCTCACTCTCCTCAACTCTGGCTGTCATGTGACTTCCAGGGACAGCTCCTGCCTTTGTTCTAGAATACCATCCTTGGGTTATTGGACCTGTTTTGTCCTTACACCCAAAGATCCAGACATGCCTAGGGTTTGTACTTTCCTACCTCTACCAAATAAAGATGTTTAACTTCATGACTGTCAGATATGATACTTACAGTCCAACTAACAGTCTAATTTGTAGTCTAGTGCTCCCCTGTGTGAAGCATATGAATGATTTTGGCAGAGATCATTCAAAATCTAGGATTTTGCCAGAGATCATTCTTCCTTGGTTTACCAACCAGCCCCTCTATTCTGTCTTCCCACTCCTTCATGGAGTTCTTAGAACAGTTCCTTATTGCTTACACGAATGAACCTTTTGTTCTTTTGTGGGGATCCTATACAAAATTTCTTTTTAGTCTCATTTTAAATCTGTTATAACTCATAACACTTCTGGTTTTGGTGATCTACTTCTTGATTCAGTAGTGTTTGGAATCAACAAATTAAGGGTTCCTTTCTAAATCCAGGGAAACCCTCTATCAGAGGCTGTCAGTGCTCAGCCCACACCTCCCCAGGGCATCTCCTAATTTGAGACATTATTGTTCCTGGTGATTTGACTGTCAACAGCCAGCACTTAAATCTTTGTTGGAGGGTAGGGCAGGAAAAACAGCCATCTAAAGAGGGCCCAAGAGCCTGGAACTTGTCTTGGACAAGATTTAGTCCAAGAGAGATGAATGAGATGGCAGGAATACTTTTGTTTTCTCCCTTGATTAGAATAGCTAAGATAGGACCTATAGTATTTTCAGAGGTCCTCTGCCATATCCACCTGTTTATCTATTAGGACTTTACATGGTACCATACCTTTGCTTAGCCTCCTCTTGCCCATCCTACCTCCCTACTATCCT
Organism: Taxidea taxus jeffersonii; assembly: GCA_003697995.1. Lineage (NCBI taxonomy): Eukaryota > Metazoa > Chordata > Mammalia > Carnivora > Mustelidae > Taxidea > Taxidea taxus. The sequence goes on from RCUC01172177.1 coordinate 21,370, forward strand.
ATGGAGTTTTACTTGGTTGTGCATCCTCACTCAAATTCTCATGTTAGGCTAGGCTTTAAGAAGGAGACCCCATGCACTCCATGGTCCTGACCAGCTCGTAAGCCATCTATATCTTTCATAGACAGCACCTGCTTCTCACCACAAACCTCAGTGTACTTCAGGGTAAGTTCCATCCACATCAGTGATGCTGCCAACTGCCTCCTCAGTCAGCAGCTGAGCAAACCTCTACTGGGCTATTTTGACCATGAGGATGTGGCCTTAAAGACATTAAACCACTTTCTCTGGGACCAGACAGAATTAATGAAGGCACCAAAGGCATCCAAATTGCTATTTGGGTATCAACTGCATCCTCTTCCCAGTAACAAATGCGGTCACACCCTGAATACCTGGACAAACATCAGACCATCACCCTTCTGAATCCACCTACCCTGGGCTCTGCAAACCATAAATATGCTTATCCCTGTGATTTCCTACAGAACCAGTTCCTGAAGGCGAAAGGCCTCAAGAACATAGCTATGGGGGCGCCTGGGTGGCTCAGTGGGTTAAAGCCTCTGCCTTCGGCTCAGGTCATAATCCAAGGGTCCTGGGATCGAGCCCCGCATCGGGCTCTCTGTTCGGCAGGGAGCCTGCCTCTCCTTCTCTCTGTGCCTGCCTCTCTGCCTACTTGTGATCTCTCTCTGTCAAATAAATAAATAAAAATCTTTAAAAAAAAAAAAAAAAAGAACATAGCTATGACCTGGCAAGATGGTGCAGACAAAAGAAGCCTCAGATTAGCTTATCTAGTTTGAGATTCTGAGAAACAGCCTCAGGTGTGACTAGACTCGAAACACATGAACTCAGAAATCTTCACTACTAGCTTTCCTATGTTAAATGCTTGTTCTCCAGTATCTTAGTGCTTTTATGTCTCAAGGTAATTGTCTATGTTTCCACTCGATTCAAATTAACCCTTAGATATATATCCCCCACATCCTACCCATCAAGTTACACTCTGATCTGGTTACACTATATCTTCAGATATAGCCATGTAGTATTTTGTCCCTAGGAGCTACAATACCTAATGGGAAGAAGAAGTAATGCTCCTGTGACCCACTTGTAGTTGGATGCCTCATTTCCTTACAAATTGAGGCCTGCAGATTAGAGTTTCTGGCCCCAGGAAAGAAAGTCTTCCACCATATAAAATGCCTTACAGAGGACATAAACTAATAATTGGTCATACTAGGCACCTCATGGCAGTAGTTCAATAGGCCAAGAGAAGAGTTACAGATAGGTCAGGCATCACTGACCCCATGGATCATGAAAAAATAGACTTCTATAACACAGGGGGTGGTTACAGATAGGCTTCTGAAATCGGGTGCCTTAATACCACTGTGGTTGGGACAAAGTATAGTTACTGTAGCAGTGATGACCTCATAAGAAAAAGGTGACCAGGTATCTAGAACTCTCATTCTGGGAAACCTACTGGTTAAGCATCCTGATCCAAACTACTGGTAGAAGCAGAGGGGAATCCAGAACAGGTAAAGAATGTGTATGTATTAGAGTTTAAAAATGAGTTACACTGTGGTAAAGTAGATTGTCACACTTCCATTTCCCTAAGATTGATTCAAAATGGTAACAAGACAAGTTTAAGTTTAATACGGGGTGAAATTGGATCCAAATGTTTAAGAGGTAAACTGAGTAGATAATCTAACCATTCTTGCTGATTTATGCAGGTCACCCAAAGTTGCCTGTCAACAGTTCCACAGGCCAGTGGCTTCCTGTGTCTCTCTGCCCAAGTTCTTCTGCAATAGGACCCTGTTTGCCAAGAGTGCTGAGACGGAGTCCCCCAAGAGGAACCCTCAGCCAAGGAGCAGGACTGGGCACCCTACCCTTTGGCAGTCTTCAAAATGTTTTTCCTCAGAACTATCCCACCAGAAGGTTCTGATCAGATCTAGCCTGAATTGGCACAGTGGTTACCTACTCACTAGTATAGTCACCTGCTATCCCTGCCTCACTTCTCTAACTCACTGTTTCCTCATAACACCTCGATAAATTACTGCCTCCAAGATTCATTTCCCAAGGTCTACATTTTTATAGAACCCTAAGTAGAAATGAAATCTTGTTTACCTGATTTTACCTCAAAATAGTCTTAACCCTAAAGTGATTCAAATTACTGACATTTAACTGATGGTAAATGTCATTTCAGGTAGAGAAGGGCTGTGACATTTTCGTCCACCTTAGCATAGGATAGATTTAGGCAGGCTGAGCTTTTGTATCTGCTTTTTGCCTCTTGTACGTAAGTGACTAGTCTTAGCCATTACAAAAGCTGTGTTATGGCATCAAAGCAGAGGAATTGACCTTGTTCCTCTTTCTCCTTCTGGAATTTATAGAAGCTTTTTTTGGTAGAAGGGAAAGTTTAAGATGGACTTTATTTCATCCACAATGTTTTCAGTTAAGTTACACATTTGGTTTTACACAGAACACCAGTTTGGTTTTAAGAGCTCAAAGATAGTTCTGTAGCTCAGTGGTGTCTTCATGGACCCAGGATTTTCCCATCAGCTCTATCATCTTTAAAATGGTGACTTGCCAGCATACTTTTAATTCATGCACAAAATGTAATGAGCTCTGGCTAGCACACAGACTTTGCAGACACAAATGCAGAAAAGGTTTTCATTCCTATTTCTTAGTTGATTAAAATTCAAATCAAATATCTTTCCCAGAAGCCCTCCAGTAGACTCATGGTTATGTCTCAGAAATTCTTTCTCAGCTCTTCTTAAAATCTACACTTAGCAATATAGTTTCAGTTTGTTGAAGGCAGGCACACATATGCTCACGTGCACACACACACACACACACACACACACACACACATATTGGTTAGCCAACCAATAATGAATACTATAGAAGTTCTGAACCTATTTGAAAGGCCCAGGCTCAAGGTGGTAGGATTCAACTGTTTTCCTGGGGCACATACATCCCTGCTGTTATTGTTTATTAACTATTTCTTCAAGGCAAAGGAACCACAAGTGCCACAACTACCTTGAGATCAGTGGTAGTGGACTCTGGTATGCTGGAGACTAGAACAGCACAAGGCACAAAATAATCCTCCTCTTCCACTCTAAGATCAGCTTTGGAATGTCTGCCCATAGAGCCCTAGATAGAAGAACAGGTTAAGCTATTAATGCTGTCCACCATATTTTGCTTAAACTGATCCCAGACACCTGACCCAGAAAGTACAGTCACCAGCACAGCTATATTTCCATATAACATATTCCCTAAGATTGATGTATCTAAGTATAAACCCCATGCCATGGACTCCAGAGCTGTCAGAAGGCCTATCATAGAAATTAAGAGTGATTTCCTGCTACTTCCTCCCTCCTCACTGGGATTGCCTGAATAACCCCATGCCCAAGCTCTTTCTTTACAACTTTACAAAGAAAGACAGATGGTTTTACATATATTACTATTATACCTCATCTAGGCCAAGCAGCCAGGCCACACACTATTGCTTTACCTGAATGTCAGTGAAGTATCAAACATGGCATCAGCTCAAGGGCCAGTACAAACACTAATGGGACAGGTGCTCCATAGATCCATATACTCATATTCCAATAAAATGTTCTTCAGTGGTAGAACTCTACTTCACCTGGCAGTAGAAGGTTTCTAACCATGACAGTCAAAGTCAGATTTAGCCTAACCCAGCTATGTAACCTTAGAAGGTTTAGACATGATCAGCCCACAGGGAGAGGAAATCGGAGGAGGGGATGTATCTCATTACAGAATATATTGGTTCCCAATCTAAGAGGCCTTCTTTAAATATAGAGGGGTACAACCTACCACTGGTCATCCATTATGTTCTTCCTTCCAGTAACAGAGTCCCTCATATACAGGTCGACTTACAACTCACCAGCTAAGACTTCATGACCAAGCTTTCATCTAGTTGTGACCACATGACTAGAAACTGGACAATGTTAACAAAAATTAAATCCAAATGCCAGCCATGCCTTTAGAAAGCTATAGACCTGTGACTTTGTGTTCTCTTCCTGCTGTCTGGGAAAAAAGATGATCATAGTAAACCATCTTTAACAACTCAACAGGAAAACAGACTGGAGGATGCTTCAAAAAGATAGATTGGTCCCAAATCTGATTAACCCTGCAGAACAAAACCACCCCTCTGGAGTAACTACTAACAAACTTTGAAGAAGACAGACAAGTCATGTCTTACGTCTTTTAAAATAGCTGAGTACGGATATCCTAAGATGTATTTACAATACTAATGAACCTCTTTCCATGCAAGTCACCCTCACAAGAGGGTCAACAAGAGGGTTAATAAGAGGACTGTACCAGACAGTCCTCTCCAATGCAACACTCCAATAAGAACAATGGACCGACCCCATATTTTGTGATAATGCTGTACAAAGGAACCTCCTACAGCAATTGGAACAGACACTTACATGGATATAAGTGTTACCTTCTTTAGTTCCTTCTTGCGAGCACTTTCCGCCATGAGGATTCATCAAAACCATAGTTCTGCCAGCTCTTCATCCCTCAGTATTAGTGACACTAAAACGAGCCCTGAGTTAGGAAAAAGAAACTTTCAATCCCTCACTTATATTTAGAATCTAAAAAGGCCAAATGCAGTAAAAACAGAACCATGACTACAGAGGGCAGCCAAGTAAGGGAAATGGGGGAACGTTGGCTAAGGAGTACCAAGTTGCAGTTCTGTAAGATGAGAAATTCTAAAGATTGAACATCGTGGAAACTACATTTTAAGACTGTATTGATGACTAGAAATTTGCTAAGAGCGCATCAAGTATTTACACTGGAAAATAAAGCATTTTATGTAAGAAGTTCTATTAGCTTGACTGATTGTTTGATTGTACTTATATAGTAAATTATGTCCTACCCCTTAACATTTTTAAAGATTAAGAGAAATGGGCTCTAGGGCCCATATCAATCACCCAGGCCATTTAGCTTTGTTCTACCACCTGACCCATTGCCACGTTAGTAAAAATGATAAAGGAGGGACTTTGAGGAAAGATATCCCCAGATGTTGATAAACTCTATTATACCCAGATACCCAGTGAATACCCAGAGCTTTAATTGCAGCTCCAATGAACAGAGGGGCAATTTGAACATCAAAAGTCAAAGACAGGTCTCAAGTAGAGAAACCGTGCAGAATCCAGGACATTAATGCTGAAGAACAGAAAACTAAAGGGAAATGATAGTCAGGCCACAGGGGAGGACTATAAGTACCTATGCCCAAGCCCTATTGTTTTATCTAAACACAAGGGGTAGAAAGTACCAAGTCTTAGCACCTCATGTTGTAGCCAAATTGTAGAAGAACTTGGCAGCTTATACAAACCTCAGGAAGAACTCACAGATCAAATTGAAAGCAGCAAGAACACCATGATCTTTCCCTCCCCCACAAGAGTCCCCCCATACCTGGTTCTCAGCATTATTTCCTCTAGTATCCATATCCAGTAATCATTGGGGTCCTTTGGAGACCTTGCTATGATACAAGTGCCCACCATTTAATTCACCAATATTGTAGACTGTATTCACATGACTCCTTTCATGAACACCTGTCCCTTCCAGGTAGAGATGCTTCTCATACCCTTCTGTAGTAGATAGAGTAACCCCCGCAAACTCTACATCCTAACTCCTGCAACTTGTGAATATACCATGGTTATACATCAGGGAGCAAAGACTACAAATGGAATTAAGTTTGGTAATCAGTTGACCATAAAAATCAGATTATCCCAGCAGAAGCAGTAGAATCATTAGGGTCTTTAAACATGGAAAAAGGAGACAGAAGAGTCAGTTCCAAAGTGATGCAATGTAAAAAATGCTTAGTTAGCCATCATTGATTTTAGAAGGGGTTATGGGCCAAAGTTAAGGGCAGCCTGTAGTAGCTGGAGAGGTCAAGAAAGTGGGTTTAATCCCCAGTCTAAAACCTCTAAATCAACTGTGCAGCTATGCCTATACCTCTAATTTAATCTAGTGACACTGGTTTCAGTTCTAACTTCCCCAATTTTAAGATATCTACTATTCTTTTTTATTTAAATTCAATTAGCCAGAGTATAATACATCATTGGGGTTTTTTTTTCTTTCCCTTTCTTTTTTTAATTTTTATTTTTATTTAAACATATAATGTAACCCCACCACCCTCTCCCAACACCCCTCCCCCCCACCCCCTTCAGTTTGTTTTATGACATTAAGAGTCTCTTTTGGTTTGTCTCCCTCCTGATCCCATCTTGTTTCATTTATTCTTTTCCTACCACCTTAACCCCCACCCCCGTTGCATCTCCACTTCCTCATATCAGGGAATCATATGATAGCTGTCTTTCTCTGATTGACTTATTTCACTAAGCATAATACCCTCTAGTTCCATCCATGTCATCGCAAATGGTAAGATTTCATTTCTTTTGATGGCTGCATAGTATTCCATTGTATATATATACCACTTCTTCTTTATCCATTCATCTGCTGATGGACATCTAGGTTCTTTCCATAACTTAGCTATTGTGGACATTGCTGCTATAAACATTCGGGTACACGTGCCCCTTTGGATCACTACGTTTGTATCTTTAGG
>RCUC01172178.1:0-27957 GCA_003697995.1 Taxidea taxus jeffersonii
ACCACGTTAGATATAACCTAGGATTGTGACAGATCCCCTGTTTATGGGATAGTAATTGATAGCTCCAGCTGCTGGAGTGAACTTTAAGTGAAATGACAAGATGAGGATATATACTGATCCCTTGGCAGTGGCCTACTGCCTGGCTATCTAGACTGGGTCCAGATGAAAAAGGAGTAGGAAATCATAAAGAAGGTCTAAGAAAAGACATATTATGCAGATTTCCATACCACATGTTAATACCTTCAAGTCCTAACTGAAGACACAGAGTAGATGAACAAACAAAATGATTCTGTCTGTTTACAGCCAACCTTCTTCAGACAATGGACAAATGATTACAGTGGCCAGAGTTGCAGGGATGGAGACTACATATGAGTCTAACTACATGGAATGCCAATTTTCAAACAAACTAGCTACTGTTGCCTCTGAATGCACAACGTCAGAGAGAACTAATGAATCCCATATATGGCACTATTTGTTCAGTAGACCAACTTGCCATTTGATAGAACTTGATACCCTCACTACATTAAGTCCCTTCCATTCTAAAAGAAAAAAAAGCCAGAAATTCAGCCTCCCAGGACTAGATATCTAACCTTGGTATGGATTTGTTTTTCCTGCATACACAGCCTCAAACAATACTACTTTCTAATGACTTTTTACAATGCTCCATCCAATAGGCTTGGATACCAGAGTGAAGCACTTGATCAATGGACTCATTTCACAGAAGAGGTAGAGAATGGGTCCTTGAATCATGGGGCCCACTGGTCCTATCACATCATATAACAATTCAAAAGCAGTTGTCTTCTTGAAAGCTGAAAGCATACAGACAGTATAGCAGAAGTACTAACTCAGAGTTAACATGCTTTAAGTTTAGGATGCCTTCTGTCAGCATGCAGTCTGTACATTAAAAAGGCATCATCTGTAGGTTTTTATCCCTACTAAGAAAGAAAGCCACATGGGTACAAGAACCTAGGGATGAGGACAAGAGCAGTCCCATTGTCCCTCACTTTCAGTCGCCTACTGAGTTTTTTCATGAATAATAATTGCAGGAATAACTGATCAGGAAGAAGTTGGGGTACTTCAGTGTGATGAGAGCATATAAGAATGCACATTGAAGCCATGTGATCCACGTGGGTATCCCCTGATATTTCCTTCTTTGCCCCATTATCATTGATACTTCAGCAGTCCAAGCTTGAAAAACTGAATAGTAAGTATTCAGAGTCCTTGGGATGACAGTTGGGGCCACACCACTAAAGGAAGCCAAACTTTGATATGAGAGCCAAGGATGAAGAAAATTTACAGTAGAGAGTGGAGGAGGAATAGGATGTGTTTCCACTAATAACCCAAGATCAACTTCAGCAAGTACAGCTGTATTTCATTCTACTTGCACCCTGTCTCAGTCTCCCCTCTGTAACCTAGGAGCTCTGCAGTTGCTTCTCTGTGGACATGGATAGATAAGATCTGTCAGCACAAGGAGCAGACTGTGGTGGTCATTCAAAGGTCATATCTCCTATGGATTATATCCATGCACAGCAGGAATATTGAGGAAGACCCATTAATGGGAGATTTGAGCTCCTCTGATGCTTGATTTTTGTTGTTACTTGCCCTTGACCTTAACAAAGCACTTGGTATTATACCAGTCTATGCCACTTCTAACTCAAATTTTTCCTTTCTTCACAGAGTCAGACTGGCATTGTTCTAATGGCTATCTCAATCCTTCAGCTCCCTTTTCTCAGTTCTTTTTCTAAAAATTTTCTTTATTTCCATCTTGACATCTGCATCTCAGAGGACAAAAACCATCAGTATAGAAGTTTGGGGATCCAGGGGAGGAGATACGATGACAGAGTAGTAATAGGACCTTAGGTTTGCCTCCTCCCTTGAGCACAAATAAATATCAAGTCATTCTGAATACCCAAGAAACTGATCTGAGGACTGATTGAACAGCCTGCACAACTAGACAGAGAACAAAGGCCACATCAAGCCAGGAGGTATGAAGATGAGACTTGTGGGATAAATAGATCATGGTGCTATCGAGGATAGGGAGCCCTGGTCACATGGAAAGAGAGAGAGAGGCACAGGGAAGGAGTCCTGGTCATGGGGTGAGGGGTGGTTGGGCCAGAGGGGAGAGAGATAGACAGACACAGACACACACACAGAAGTGCACAGGGGAGTGCACAAGAAAAATACTTCCCCAAAGCCATTGACTAGGAATATGAGAAGGGCTGATTTTCATGAGTTTTTACAACCAGTGATGCTCAAAGCCTGGAGTTTTAGAGGTCTGTCGCCTGGCTTGTGTGGAGCCCTGAGGGCACAGCAGTGTTTCTGTGAAGGAGGGAAAATAGCCCTGGAGCAGACCACATGATCTGAGGATCCCCTGGGATGCACTGGGATAAAGCACTCTCCCTTCTTGGAGCACATCTGGGAGAGGTGGCATTGCCTCTCCAAGGACAAAAGAGCTGGCAGGCAGCATTACCCTCCCCCACCCCTCAGCATAGGTGCAGAGACAACACCTGCTTAGGGCAGCTAACCTGGGCACTGGCTTTTTGCTACATTTTACTCATAATTCCATGCCCCTGCATTTTGGTGCAATTGCCCTTCTGAGACAAATCTGCATCAGTCCCAGCATGGTGAGATCCTTCCATAGAGGACCAGCATGGGTCCATGCCATGCCAATTCCCCAAAGTTTGGAGTTTTAAAACTCAATGGACCTGCCTAGGAAAAAGCATAGGTACAATGCACTGCTGGGCAGGCAAATGGCGCAAACACCGGCAGGATGAAGGCAGATATCTGATACATACATGTGTCATGGGACACATGAGGGGACATTATTTGCTCTTCTGGGAGGGCTTCCTAGACAGTGGAAGGCATGAACACTGGCAGGATGAAGGCAGATATCTGATACATACATGTGTCATGGGACACATGAGGGGACATTGCTTGCTCTTCTGGGAGGGCTTCCTAGACAGTGGAAGGCATGAACTCCCATCTCCAGGCAAGAGGGAAGGGCCTGGTACCATTTCTTTCCCCCACCCCTCAGCATAAACCAACACAGCACTGAAAGTGACTGCCTAACCTGCTTACACCAAGCCCCACCCCTCTGCACTCTTCAGGTGCTACTTGTCTCTTTAAGTATGTCTGAGAACCAGAGCAGCAGTCTCCTCCCCCAAAATACAGCACCAACCCCCTACATGCACCACATCTACTGACCACAGAGTGCTGCTGCAAAGCTTCAGATCTAGCAGAAACAACATGTCTCTTTTAAGAAGAAGACAAGAGCACACCTAGTTAAAACTTGCCACACTCTGGCCAAGATCCAGACAGTCCCTCAGGTCAGTTCTCTGCAGAGTTCCTCCTTGCTTACAGTGGGCAAAGGGCTGTCAAAACACAGCAGCAGAGTGTACACAGCACTCAACAGAAGCATTTCCCCAAGTGCCAGGCACTGCACAGTAATAGAGACATTACTCTCAGGAGCAGAAAAGTAACAGGCTTTCCGAATATACAAAAGATGACAGAGAACTAGATGGAATTACAAGATGGAGAAATTCATCCCAAAAGAAAGAAAAGGTCACAGCCAGGGATCTAATTTAAACTGAAGCATAATATTATGCCTCACCCAGAGTTTAAGGCAACAGTCAAAAGGATACAAGGCTTGGCTTGAGTAAAGTATAGAAGACACCAAGGAGTCCCTTACTACAGATAAAGGACCTAAAAATTAGGTCAAAATGAAAAGTGTAATAACTGAAATTCAAAACCAACTGGATGTAATGACCAGAAGGATAGAAGAAGCAGATGAATGAATAAATGGTAGAAGATACAAGAAATTATGGAAAATAATGAAGCTGAAAAGAAAAACATTGGATCACAAATGAAGATTTAGGTTGCTCAGTGACTCCATAAAGCATGATAACATTTGTATCATAAGAGTTCCAGAAGAGGGAAAAGGAGGCAGAGGGTTTCAGGAAATTTTAACTGAAAACTTCCCTAACCTCAGAAGGAAACACACATCCAAATCCATAAGGCACAGAGAACCCACATCAAAATCAACAAAAGCAAGCCAACACCAAGACCTATCATAGTTAAAGTTGTAAAATATAGAGATAAGGAAAAAATCATGACAGGAGTGAGGGAAAAGAAAACCCTTATAAGGGAAGACAAAGCATCAGATCTTTCCAGGGAAACTTCACAGGCCAGAAGAGAGTGGCGGAATATATTCAACATGCTAACGGGGGGGGAAATGCAGCCAAGAATACTTTATCCAGCAAGACTATCATTCAGAATAGGAGAGATGAAGAGTTCCCCAGACCAAAACTACAGGAGTGTGTGACCACTAAGCCACTCCTGCAAGAAATATTAAAGGAGACTGAGTGGGAAGGAGAGACCATAAGACCAGAAAGGAATAGGAATCGAGGGGTGGAGTTAGATGACAGTGTAGTACTGGGACCGTGAACTTGCCTCATCCTTCAAGTACAGCTAGGTTAACATTAACTCTTTTGAATGAGGAAAACAATCTGAGGATTAAGGAAATAATCTGCACAGTCAGAGGGAGAGAACATGACATGTGTGAGGTTCAGAGCTGTGAACTGGGGGAAAGGGAAGCCCGAGGCCACAACAGGGTGGGAATGCTTTCCCAGAGCAAAGTCAGGGAGAGGGGGAAAAGTGGGAGAGCTCCCCACAGGCAGGAACACACAATAAGCCCCTGTGAGGAGATCCCCTGGGTAGTAAAGGGAGAGCTGGCTCCCCTTCACAGAAGGCATTTGGAAGAACTTACTTTGCCTCCCCAAGAACAAAAGTCCAGCTGGGAGCCATTGAGCAGTGCTCATCAGCAGATCCAGAGGTACACACAGAAGACAGAAAACTTCAACTTTCTCTGTGAGCCATAACAGGCCTAAGCCTGTGTGTGTGTGTGTGTGTGTGTGTGTGTGTGTGTGCATGCGCGTACACGCACGCCACTGAGCAAAAAGAGAAGCAAATCTCAGATAACTTGGCTGCCACTTTTAGCTGTCTGCCTCAAAAGATTCAAGCCACAGAGACAGCTTTTCTGGGACAAAAAAGAGTAAGGGACTGAGCTTAGTGCAAACGGCCGATAACCTGGGTCCAGCTTTTCAGGGAGCATTATAATGAACTCTAGCCTCTGCATGTGCACTGCATGATGCATGACTGCTCTTCCAGGTAAGAACTGTGCTGGGCATGCCCAGAGGGCCTTCCCTGGGGGTTGGGGGTGGGCCTGCACCTTAGAAGGCTTTTTAAAACTTGGAGTTTTGAATGACAGCCACTGGCCAGAGATAAAATACAGGAGATCTGTGGCTCTGGGTGTGCTTACAGCTGGGGCACAGACAGGTTAAGGATAAGAAACTGACAAAAGCCTGGGGCACAGGAAATTGTTCGCTTTTTTAAGAGGGCCTCCTGAACAGCAGTGGCTAGGAGTTGCACTCCCCAGGGACAAGAGGGCAGGGTGACACCATATTCTTTCTCCAACTCCCTTTCCTCCTCCCACTCACCATCAGTCAGATTTCAAGAGAAATGCAGCACCTCCAGTGGAGGCTGGAGTTCCCCACACTAAACTCTGCTCCCTCACACACACACCTGGCAGACAGGGGCATCTTTACAGGAACAAGTCAGCTTGTGAGTCAGCAAAGCAGGCCTCTCCCTCGGAAGACCAACACAGGCTTCCCCTCCCCCATCTACCAAGTCTAGTGATTAAAGAAAACTCCTGACCAGCTTCCAGGAGAAATAGGACCATGATTTTTTCTTTCCACCCTTCTTAATTTAATTTTTTTTTCTGTTTATAATTTATTCTTTATCTTTTATTTTGTATATTTTTTCTTTTTTGTATCAGGCTTATAATGTCTTGTTCATTTGTTTGTTCATTTGTCTCCTGCTTATTTTCCAGATCAGGGTTATTTTTCTCTTTTCTTCTTTCCTTACTTTTTTTTTTTTTTTTTAAGAATCGGGCTTATAGTTGATTGTTTGCAATTTTTTTCCCCTTTTCCTTTTCTATTGACTTGGATTAGGCTTTTGTGTACTATTTTTCTTTTTCTTTTTTTTTCCTTTATAGTCTTATCTTGACAAGCAAATTAAAGTGTATCTATTTAAAGTTCTAAATACTTCCTACTACAAACAAGAAGGAACCCTGTAGAGGAAGAACCAATGGGAAAGAGCAGCCAAAACACAACAGCAGAGTGCACACAGCAACACAAACACTTTCCGAAGTTTTGTTACTGCTATTTTTGCTGGGTTTTTTTCTTTCCTTCCTTTCCTTTTCTGGACAAAATTGCTAGATGGAGAAATTCACCTCTAAAGAAAGAACAAGAGGGAATACTGAGCACCAAGGATTTAAATCAATATGGATATAAGTAAAAGGTCTGGAGATGTATTTAAAACAATGATTATGAAGACACTAGCTGGGCTTGAAACAAAGCAGAGAGGACACTAGTGTATAGCCCTTACTTAGGAACAGAAAAACTAAAATCTCATCAGGCCAAGTTAAAAATATACAGAGATGCAGTCACAAATGGAGGCTTTAATAGCAAGGATAAACAAGGGAGAAGAGAGTGACAAAGACAAAATGATGGAAAATAAGGAAGCTGAAAAGAGGAGAGAAAGACAATTTCTATATCATGAAGGGAGACTTTGAGAACTCAATGATACCATAATGTAAACATCCAGATAATAAGCGTCCCAGAAGATGAACAGGAGAGAGGGAGAGAAGGTTTATTTGAACAAATTATAGCTGATAGCTTTCCTAATCAAGGTAAGGAAAAAGTCATTCAAGTCCAGGGAACACAGAGAATCTCGCTCAAAAAAAAAAATAGGTCAACACCTCAACACATAAAAATTAAACTTGCAAATTTCAAAGATAAAGAGAAAAATCCTGAAAGCAGCATGGGACAAAAGGTCCTTAACCTACAAGGGTAGAAAGATAAGGCTGGCAGCAGACTTGTCCACAGAGATTTGGTAGGCCAGAAAGGGCCAGCATGATATATTCAGGGTGCTACATGAGAAAAATATGCAACCAAGAATACTTTATCCAAGCAAGGCTATCATCTCAGAATAAGAGTTTCTAGGACAAACAAAACCCAAAGAAATGTGTGAATTAACCAGCCCTGCATGAATTATAGGGGATTCTTTGTTACTTTTGAGCTCTCTTAGCTCAAAGACAAGAAAGGAACAGAGACAATCTATAGGAACAGTGACTTCAGAGGTAATGTCACTAAAATCCTATCTTTCGATCATTACTCTAAATGTGAATAGATTAAGTGCTCCCATCAAAAGACATATGGTATCAGAATGCATGAAAAAAAAAAAAACAAGATCCATCAATATGCTGCTTATAAGAGATTCATTTTAGACCAAAATTCACCTCCAGATTGAAAGCAAGAGGGGGAGAGCCATTTATAATGTTAATGGACACTAAAAGAAAGCTGGAGTAGCCATCCTTATATCAGACAAACTAGATTTTAAACCAAGACTAATAAGAGATGGAGAAGGACATTATGTCATAATAAAAGGGTCTATCCAACTAGAAGATCTAACAATTGTAAATATGTAATGCCCCTAACTTGGGAGGGAGCAGTCAGATTTATAAACCATTTAACAAAATTAAAGATACACATTGATAATACAATGGATAGGACTTTAACATCCCACTCAGAGCAATGGACTGATCATCTAAGCAGAAGATCAAAGGAAACACTGGCTTTGAACGGCACTGGACCTGAAGGACTTAACAGATATATTCAGAGCATTTAATCTTAAAGCAATAAAATACACATTCTTCTCAAATGCAAATGAAACATCTTCCAGAACAGATCACATATTGAGTCAAAAATCAGGTCTCCACTAGTACAAAAGATTGAAATTATTCCATGCATATTTTCAGACCACAGTGCCTCAAAAGTTGAAGTCAACTATAAGAAAAAATTTGGAAGGAACACACGTACATGGAGGTTAAACAGCATCCTACTAAAGAATGAATAGGTCAATCAGGAAATTGACGAATCTAAAATATACATGGAGGCAAATTAAAATGAGAACAGTTCAGAGCCTTTGGAATGCAGCAAAGGCAGTCCTAAGAGGGAAATATATAGCAATATAAGCCTTTCTCAAGAAACAATCAAAGTCTCGAAAACACCAACTTTACACCTAAAGAATCTGGAAAATCAGCAAATAAAACCTAAACCCAGCAGGAGAAGAGAATAAAGATTAGAGCAGAAATCAATGAACTAGAAACCAAAAGAACAGTAGAACAGATCAAAAAATTAGGAGCTGGTACTTTGAAAGAATTAGTAAGATTGGGGTGCCTGAGTGGCTCAGTGGATTAAGCCTCTGCCTTCAGCTCAGGTCATGATCTCAGGGTCCTGGGATCGAGCCCCGCATCAGGCTCTCTGTTTGGTGGGGAGCCTGATTCCCCCCACTCTCTCTCTGCCTGCCTCTCTGCCTACTTGTGATCTCTGTCAAATAAATAAATATAATCTTAAAAAGAAAATAATTAGTAAGACTGATAAACCCCTGGCCAGACTTGTCAAAAAGAAAAGAGAAAGGGGAGGCCTGGGTGGTTCAGTTGGCTAATCCTCTGTCTTTGGCTCAGGACATGATCCCAGGGTCCTGGGATTGAGTCCCACATTGGGCTCCTTGCTTAGTGGCAGGCTTGCTTCTCCCTCTACCTGCTGTTCCCCCTGGTTGTGTGCTCTTTTGCTTTCTCCACACTCTCTTCTCTGACAAATTTAGAAAAAAAGAAAAAAGGACTTAATTTAATAAAATCATGAATGAAATAGGAGAGCTCACAACCAACACTGCGAAATACAAGCATTTATAAGGACATATTATGACCTTATTATGACTATGACAACTATATGCCAACAAGGACATATTATGACCTTATTATGACTATGACAACTATATGCCAATCTGGAAGAAATGAATGCATTTCTAAAAACATATAAGCTACCAAAACTGAAGGAAGAAATAGAAAACCTAAACAGACCATTAACCAGCAACAACCTTGAAGCAGTAATCAAAAATCTCCCAAAACACAAGAGTAGTCCAGGGCTGGATGGCATCCCAAGGAAATTCTACCAAACATTTAAAAGAACTAATATCTTTTCTTCTAAAGCTGTTTCAAAAACTAGAAATGGAAGCAAAATTCCCAAACTCATTCTATAAAACCAGCATTATCTTGATCATGAACCAAGGACCCCACTTTACAGACCAATATCCCTGATGAACATGGATCTAAAACTTCTCACCAAGACATTAGCTAATAGGATCCAACAGTACAATAAAAGGATTAATTGCTACAACCAAGTGGGATGTATTCCTGGGCTGCAAGTGTAGTACAACATCCACAAATCAATGTGATATACCATGCTAGTAAAAGAAAGGACAAGAACCATATGGTCCTCTCAATAGATGCAGAAAAAGATTTGACAAAATACAGCATACCATCTTGATCAAAACTTTCCAAGAAGGGATAGAGGAACATGCCTCAGTATTACAAGCCATATACTAAATAAATAAATAAATAAAACCATCAAATATTATCCTCAACGGGGAAAAATAGCTTTGCCCCAACACCTAACATCAGGAACACAACAGGGACGTCCACGCTCTCTACTGTTGTTCAGCAAAGGACTAGAAATCCTAATCTTGACAATCAGACTACAAAAAGAAATAAAAGGCATCCAAATTGGCAGAGAAGTCAAACTGCCACTCTTCACAGACAACATAATACTCTATGTTGAAAACCAAAAAGATTACAATCCTAAATTGCTGGAACTGATACAGGAATTCAGCAAGGTAGCAGAATATTAAAAAACAACAACAACAACAAAAACCCAATCATTGCATTTCTATACACTAACAGTGAGGCAGAAGAAAAACTAAGGAATTGATCCCATTTACAGTTACACCCCAAACTATAAGATACTTAGGAATAAACCTAACCAAAGAGGTAAAGGATCTCCACTCTAAAAATTATAAAATATTTATGAATTAAATTGAGGAAGACAAAGAAATGGAAAAATATTCCATAATCAAGGATTGGAAGAATATTGTGAAAATGTACTACCCAGAGCAATCTACACATTCAATGAAATCCCTCTCAAAACACCACCAACAGGGGTGCCTGGGTGGCTCAGTGGGTTAAAGCCTCTGCCTTCGGCTCGGGTCATGATCCTGGGGTCCTGGGATTGAGCCCTGCATCAGGCTCTCTGCTCAGCAGAGAGACTGCTTCCTCCTCTCTCTCTCTCTCTCTGCCTGCCTCTTGCCTACTTGTGATCTCTGTCTGTCAAATAAATAAATAAAACCTTAAAAAAAAAACAAAACACCACCAACATTTTTCAGAGTTGGAACAAATAATCCTCAGATTTGTATGGAACCACAAAAGACCCTGAAACAGCCAAAAAATGTTGAAAAGATGACCAAAGCTGGAGGCATCACAATTCTGGACTTCAAGCTGTATTACAACTCTGTAATCAAGACAACATGGTACTGACACAAAATAGACACATAGAGCAATGTAACAGAATAGAGAACCCAGAAATGTGTCCTCCATTCTATGGACAAAGCAGAAAAGAGTATCCAATTGTGGGGTGGGGGGGAGACCATCTCTTCAACAAATGGTTTTGGGAATATTAGACATCCACATACAGAAGAATGAAACCAGACCATTTCCTTATACACAAAAGTACTCAAAATGTATGAAATACCTAAATGTGAGACAAAAATCTTTCAAAATCCTAGAAGAGAAAAACAGGCAGCAACTTCTTGCTAGACACATATCCAGAGTCAAGGGAAACAAAAACAGAAATGAACTATTGAGACTTCAAGATAAAAACTTCTGCACAACAAAGGAAACCATCAACAAAACTAAAAAGCAACCTACAGAATGGGAGAAGATATTTGCAAATGACCTATCAGACAAAGAGCTAGTATTCAAAATCTATAAAGAACTTATCAAGCTCAATGCCCAAACAATCCAGTCAATAAATGGACAGAAGACATGGACATTTCTCCAAAGACAACATATAAATGGCCAACAGATACATGAAAAAAAAAATGCTCAGCATCACTTGGCATCAGGAAAATACAAATCAAAACCACAATGAGATAACACCTCACACTGTTCAGTATGACTAAATTTAACAACTCAGGAAACAGATGTTGGTGAGGATGTGGAGAAAGGGGAAACCTCTTACACTGTTGGTGGGAAAACAAACTGGTACAGCCACTCTGGAAAACAGTATGGAGGTTCCTCAGAAAGTTAAAAATAGGGGGTGGGGGATGGGTTAGCCCAGTGATGGGTACTAAGGAGGACACATATTGCAATGAGTACTGGCTGTTATACACAAACAATAAATCATGGAATACTACATCAAAAACTAATGAAGTACTGTATGGTGGGTAACATAATAAAAACAGACATCCATTAACAGAAAAAAAATTTTTTAATTTGGAAAAATGTTAATATTACCCTAGGACCCAGAGATTGCACTACTAGGTATTTATCCAAAGACTGCAATGATTCTAGGGGGCACCTGCACCCCAAAGTTTATAGCAGCAATGTCTGCAATAGATAAGCTATGGAAAGAGCCTAGATGTCCATCGACAGATAGATGGATAAAGGTTAAAATGGATTATTACTTGGCCATGAAAAAGAATGAAATCTTGCCCTTTGCAATGACATGCATGGAACTAGAAGGTGTTATACTAAATGAAATAAGTCAGAGAAAGACAAATACCATATGATTTACAAAACAAAGGAACATAGCAGAAGGGAAGAAAGGAAAAATAAAATAAGATGAAAACAAGAAGCAAACCATAAGAAACTCTTAACTATAGGGAAAAAACTAAGGATTGCTGGAGGGAGATGAGGCAATTCAGTGATGGGCATTAAGGAGGGCACTTGAGGAAATGAGTACTGGGTGTTGTATGCAACTGATGAATCACTAAATTCTAACTCTAGTAATACAGCATATGTTAATTAAATTGAGTTAAAGTAAAAATTTTAAAAGACTAGAAAGAAACAGAAAATCTCTTAAAATGACATAACAAGTAATGAAATGACACTAAGTTCATATCAGTAATCGCTGAATGTAAATGGACTAAATGCTTCAATCAAAAGATATAAGGTATCAGAATGGATTTAAAAAAAAATCCACAAGACCCATCTATAGCCTACCCACAAGAGATTCATTTTAGACCTAAAGACTCACCTGCACATTGAAAGTGAGGGGTTGGAGAACTACCTATCATGCAAATGGATGTCAAAAGAAAGCCAGAGTAGCCATCCTTATACCAGACAAACTAGATTTTAAACTAAGGATTGTAACATGAGATGAAAGGCACTATGTCATAATAAAGGGGTCAATTCATCAAGAAGATCTAACAGTTGTAATGCCCCCAAATTGGGAGCTACCCAAATACATAAGACAGTAACAAACAAAAGAACTCATTGAAAATACAGTAGTAGTAGCACCTCACTTACAACAGTGGACCTATCATCTAAGCAGAAAATCAACAAGGAAACAATGGCTTTCTCCTTCTTCTCCTAATGTGAGCCTGATGATGGGTATTAAGAAGGGAGAGCCTGGGGTGGCCTGGGTGGCTCAGTGGTTTAAGCCTCTGCCTTCGGGGCTCAGAGCATGATCTCAGGGTCCTGGGATGGAGCCCAATATCTCTGCCTGCCTCTCTACCTACTTGTGATCTCTGTCAAATAAATAAAATCTTTAAAAAAAAAAAAAGAAGAAGAAGAAGAAGGGAGAGCCTGGCAGTGGGTATTAAAGAAGGCCCATGTTCCACGGAGCACTGGGGATGGTGCAAAAACGATGAATCTTGGAACACTGAAAAAATAAAATTAAATTTAAAAAAAAGAATAGAATAGATTGCATGGAAGACTGAGTGTTATATGCAAAATGAATCTTGGAACACTACATCAGAAACTAATGATGTACTGTATGGTGACAAACATAACAATAATTCATTTTTTAAAAAGGAAGCAATGGCTTTGAATGACACACTGGACCAGATGTACTTAACAGGTATGTTCAGAACACTTCATCCCAAAGCAGATTACACATTTTTGAGTACACATGGAACATTCTCCAGAATAAACCACATACTGAGTCACATATCGGTTCTCAACCAGTAAAAGATTGAGATTATTCCATGCATATTTTCAGACCACAATGCATTAAAACTTAAAGGAAAAAATTGTAAAAACCTCAAATATGTGGAGATTAAAGAATACACTACTAAAAATGAATGTATTAATCAGGAAATTAAAGAATTTAAGTAAATACATGGAAGCAAATGAAAATGAAAGCATGACAGCCCAAAACCTTTGGGATGCAACAAAAGCAGTCCTACCACCACCACCTACAACTATATCATTCTCTCACACCTTAACACAAAGATAAACTCGAAATGGATCAAAGACCTCAATGTGAGACAGGACTCCATCAGAATCCTAGAGGAGAACATAGGCAGTAACCTCTTTGATATCAGACACAGCAACTTCTTTCAAGATATGTCTCCAAAGGCAAAGGAAACAAAAGCAAAAATGAACTTTTGGGACTTCATCAAGATCAAAAGCTTCTGTACAGCAAAGGAAACAGTCAACAAAACAAAGAGGCAACCTATGGAATGGGAGAAGGTATTTGCAAATGACAGTATAGACAAAAGACTGATATCCAGAATCTATAAAGAACTTCTCAAACTCAACACACACAAAACAGATAATCATGTCAAAAAATGGGCAGAAGACATGAACAGACACTTCTCCAATGAAGACATACAATTGGCTATCAGACACATGAAAAAATGTTCATCATCACTGGCCATCAGGGAGATTCAAATCAAAACCACATTGAGATATCACCTTATACCAGTTAGAATGGCCAAAATTAGCAAGACAGGAAACAACACGTGTTGGAGAGGATGTGGAGAAAGGGGAACCCTCTTACACTGTTGGTGGGAATGCTAATTGGTGCAACCACTTTGGAAAACTGTGGAGATTCCTTAAATTAAAAATAGAACTTCCCTATGACCCTGCAATAGCACTACTGGGTATTTACCCCAAAGATACAGATGTAGTGAAAAGAAGGGCCATCTGTACCCCAATGTTCATAGCAGCAATGGCCATGGTCGCCCAACTGTGGAAAGAACCAAGATGCCCTTTAATGGACGAATGGATAAGGAAGATGTGGTATGTATTATGCCTCCATCAGAAAGGATGAATACCCAACTTTTGTATCAACACGGATGGGACTGGAAGAGATTATGCTGAGTGAAATAAGTCAAGCAGAGAGAGTCAGTTATATACGGTTTCACTTATTTGTGGAGCATAATAAATAACAGAGTACATGGGGAGATGGAAAGGAGAAGGGAGTTGAGGGAAATTGGAAGGGGGGTTGAACCATGGGAGACTATGGACTCTAAAAAACATTCTGAGGGTTTTGAAGGGGCGGGGGGTGGGAGGATGGGGGAGTCAGATGGTGGGTTTTATGGAGGGCACGTATTGCATGGAGCACTGGGTGTGGTGCATAAACAATGAATTCTGTTATACTGAAAAGAAATTAAATAAATAAAAAAAATTTTTTTAAGTTAAAAAAAAAAAAGAAAAAGTTTTGGGTCCCAACTAAACACTAAATCACTATATTCATTCAGCTTTGGAAAGAAACCTGTAGATATCTACAAGGTTATTCCCTTTAGAAAAAGCACATGAGGAGGCTAGGTGCAGCTCCTGAGTCATTTAACACTGTAGACATTGATTTTACCATATATTGTGGTGATGGCTGAGATATGTGGATCCTATTTTCCAAAGATCGGTCCCTATTATTTCCAAACCTATTATTTCCTTCCAAACCTATTATTTCCTTCATTGCCAATTTATCACCTCACATTTACTGATGCCTACCTATTTTGTTCTAGTTTTGTGTTCTTGTCTTATGCCATTTCTGCTATTGACCTAGATCAACTTACAACTTTCTTGGGCATAATTATCTACCTTTGGACCCCATCAATGTCCTTATCCTGCCCCAAGAATTTGATCACTAAGTATCTAAAATAAGTGGCTAGAGGCACCCAGACTCATCAGTAGGTTCCTTTGGACTGGAGGCTCACTGAATCCAGGTTGATGGAAACCTGAGTGACTATTACCAACACCAGCACAAGGGCTGGTGTTATGCACCATTACACTATGCTAATGCTTTTTTTTTTTTTTTTTTTGGCATATGCGGTTTCCATTTCACTTTAAGTGTCTTCCTTCCTTGCAAACTTTAATCATTTATAGACACAAGTCCAAAGTGGTAGTAATTTCCTAACTTTACTTACATTACTCATGACATACCTCTTGAAAGCACCACATTTCCTTTACAGAAGTAGCACATATGCTGATAAACTCAATTATAAGCAGGACAGGCATACAGATAAGGGCTCATTTCCAATTTATATTGGCCTTGACATAGCCTTTCCAAATCCCTTTAGTACACTCTTTCCTACTCCAACACTATTTTTAATTATGCAGTATTTTAGTTAAAAGCCTTTTTAGTCGCCTTCTACCTAAATCCCCAGATTAACAAGCAATTGGGTCTTAATATTGCAAATAAAGTAAGACAGTTTGCTTTAACATCCACATTTCAGTAATATTCCATTGGGCTATAACTGAAGATTATTTCTATTGCAAATGATGGTAAATCCAAACTATAATTGTTTTAAGGTACAGATACAGGGCATCTGGGTGGCTCAGTCAGTTAAGCCTCTGCCTTCAGCTCAGGTCATAATCCTGGAGTCCTGGGACTAAGCCCCATGTTTGGGGGGGGGGGGTGCCTGCTCAGTAGGGGATCTGCTTCTCTGCCCCTCCCCTGGCTGGGACTTTCTCTCCCCCATTCCAAATAAATAAATAAAATCTTAAGATGGAAATAAATTGGCACAACTGATGAGTCTAAATTTAATTTTGTGTAAGTGAGATTGGTTTAAAAGTTTCTCTCTGCCTTCTGGGAAATTCCAAGGTCCTCCTTTATGATACCAAATATTCTACCTTGTTACCTTTGTCATATTTTTTTTCACGTATTCTTTTGGAAACTAAGCTGTTCCTTTTCAACAATATTTCCTTGTGTTTTAATGGCTGACAGCATACCTGTCCCTGAACTAGTCACCGGACTCATGGGTATAAGGGTAGGGAAATGGAATATCCTGGTGAACATAAGTCTATGTTCTATATTCTATGACTGAGAATGACCAAGGATAGAGGGAAACTGAGAAATGATTCCTTAGAAGAAAGTCAGATGTATGTTTGGCTGAAAATGTGGGAATAAATATTGAATAATCTATTAAGTCTTTTCAGTAAGATTAAAGCCCAGGGTAGGATGACTAGCTTTGAGTTCATAACTTCTGCTGAGGAGTTGTCCCTCTGAAAAGCCCCAGGTCTAGCTTTGACATCAGTTATTATTCCCTGAAATCTGTCAAGTTGACCTTGCTAATAAGAAGCAAGGAGACAAAAAAGTGATAGCTACCCATCTGATGTTACTTACTCAAAAACATGATGTTTAGCTTTATAAACTATTTGAGATGATTTTGGATGGGGGTAATATGATCAACATGAAACTGTGGGTATACTCCAATAGTTATTATAGGTACTCTCCCACTTGAGACCATCCCCACCCAAAAGGACTATCAAGTAACAGATTTTGCAGTATAGCCAGGGCAAAATAAAGATTGTATCACATTTCTATTCCATTTTTTTCCTTCAAATAGTTTTTTTAATTTTATTTTTCCAGTGTTTCAAGATTCATTGTTTATGCATCACACCCAGTGCTCCATGCAATACGTGCCCTCCTTAATACCCACCACCAGGCTCCCAACCTCCCATCCCCCACCCCCAAACCCTCAGTTGGTTTCTCAGAGTCCACAGTCTCTCATGGTTCATCTCTGCCTCCGAGTTCCCCCAACTCCCTTCTCCCCTTTACCCAATGTCCTCCATGTTATTTCTTATGCTCCACAAGTAAGTGAGACCATATGATAATTGACTCTTTCTGCTTGACTTATTTCACTCAGCATAATTTCCTCCAGTCCTGTCCATGTTGATACAAAAGTTGGGTACACAGAGCACCACTTGACCACTTTTCAAAGATTTTAGTTTAAATCCAAGACACATTAAATCCATGCACAGAGGTAACTGGTAAAATTTATCAATTCCAAGTGTACCTGAAATCAAGAACACCCTGGGATCTAGAGCTTACTAAGGATTCTTAATTTGCATCCAAGATAAGTTCATTTTAAACCACCTTTGGAGGACTCAGATCTCCTACCCACTCTCTAGGCTTCTTTAATTTTGTACTCTGTTCCATTATCTATAGATCCATGTCCACACCAAAGAGCTCCCATAACAGAAATAAATTAAGAACCCACTCATATTCTGTGGTGGTCAGAATAACTGCCCAGCTCATGCCCCATGATAAGGAGACTAAGGCAAAACCATTTCTTCCAAGACACAGGCCCTTTCTTTCAAATGAGCTTTGAGCAAAATATTTCCTGCCAGTCTACTCAAACCTCTCCTGTGACTTCATCTAAGTCTGAGGCCTTATACCTACCTTCCTTCCTTCCTTCCCTCCCTACTTGTATTATGAAGGTTCTCTCCTACCTCCTCAAGCTCCTTTCCCCATCCCCATAGTGTTATCTTTAAGTTTTTAAGTTTAAGTTTTTATACATCCAATTCTGTCTTGGCTCTTGCTTCTCCCAGAATTCTACACAAGGAATCACCAGTTTCACCCCAACCTTGGCTCAAAATCCTAGCAGTCAGTATATACCATATATGTCTCAAAAACTATAGCTTCAAGTGCCTAGCTCTGATAGAGACTTGCAGTCCTAAATTCTCACCAAGTCTCTGCCTTATGCCAAATACAATCCATGCCAACCTCACCCAGTAACTCAGATGTTGGGATAAAGAAATGGATTATGATTTGGATTATGGGAGTAACCCCAGAAAGAGTTGAGATATGGGATCAATGGAGATGCTAACAATTACATTTCATGCCCTGCTCTAACCATATCCAAACCAAGAGGATCCCAGTAGTGGAAACAATGGCCACTATTACACACAATTGCTGGTAAGCAGCAGTAGCTCAGGCAGAAATAAAGGAAACTGTCAAACATACAGCTCATACCCAAGGACTCCTTCATTCTCCCACCCCATGCTGGGACAAATAAATCTTCTCAGAACACACTGAGGTCAGAATCTAGAGTTGCACAGCTTCAGATCCTGTTGTCGCCAGGAATAGGGAAGGAGAACTTCTCTCTGACCACTGGCCAGAATCACGTCCCATGCCCACATTATCATGTGAGGATGATGTCCAAGTTTCTCTAACCTACTTCAGAGAAAGAGCCACCTTATTTATGTAACAGTCACAAATTTTACACACAATATAGATGTGCCTTCAAAGCTGAACTTCTTTAGTTTTCCCATCAATGCTGCTCCTATTAGTTCCCTCACCAGAGGGGATATTTATTCTTATGTCAAAGCAGACACTGCTGTGCCCAGATTAGCTTTTGATAGATAAAGGGAAATTTAATTTCTAAATTACAGAGAGCTAAAAACTATCTAAATGATAGATAAAAGGAAATGTTTAAAGGAAATGTACCAATCATCTTTCATTACATTCCTTCTGTGCCAGGTTTCATTTCCTCCAAGGACCCAGATCTCAGACTGTTTTGGTTATAGTGGACAAGCAGGTGGTATTCAAAAATGGTTAGAGAAGAGACTTCCCCCCTTTCTAGTTTCACATGTATGAGCTTGGAAGTCACTCTGTCCTAACAAGTAGAAATCTCAAAAAAGAAAAAGGTCAACTCTGCCTAGATCTAGAAGAGCGGGAAATACAGGGCAAACCACCGCCCCCTAGACAGAAGAGACAGATGAGTGAATACAGGGAGTCCTGGCTTATAAGAACAGACTTCTTTTGGAAACTTCAGAGGGAACCAGCAAGAGGGAAGAGAACATAAACCATATTTTATCAGTTTCTAGAAGTTAAGAGCAGCCAAGTCTGAGATTTAAAAACTTCATGGCCCTCATTCATAGGGACTGTGCCCACCTTAAGACAGAAGAGCTCCTGGAGGTAAATATAAGCTTGACAGTGAGAATAGGGGACAAATTCCCTTCTGCTCCTGTCAGGGACAGAGAACAAAGAAACATTTAAGATGGGCCAGAGGGCTCTGTTATTAAGGTCTGCCCTCAAGGGAAACCAGTACCCTAGAGCCTAACCTGCTAGGGTATTATCAGAGCCTTATATGGAAGGAAAATACCCAAATTCAGCCATTTGTCCTGCTAACAAAGAGGAGGAAAACACACCTGTGAATTTCATCATCCCAATTCATAGGCTCATGGAAAGCCTGAGACCTAACCTTGTGACCATGCAGGACTTCCCCCATATTTCATCTCCACATTACCAAAGCCCTATTTACCTGGAAGTTTCTTTTACCTGGAACATCATGTCTGTCTACCATTTAAAAAGTTACAATATACCAAAATACAAAAAAGAAAAATTGTGTTTTTAATATCAAGTCCATTATATTCACCTTTTTTTTAATCAATCACTTGCACGGTAGTTCCCCATATGGAGGAACCAGAGTCCTCTTTATCCTGCCCATTACCATCAACATTCCCAGAAAAAATCTATTCATAATGGCCAATGCATGGGCAAATTGAACTTCAAAGTAGAACAAAATTTTCTGGGCATTTTGGGGAAAAGACCAAGTCACTTATAACTTCAACAGCAGAGACACTGTAAAAGTATCATTGAGAAAAGTAAATATGATCCAAAGTTTTTATAAAACAAAGAACTTTCTTGAGTGAGTCCACAAGATATTGTTAATAGGACTCAGGGTACTGCTCCAATAGTCTATTAGATAACAACCTCCACAACAACCAAAATAACTGGTGAGATGCCAATATGGAAACTCTTGTCCCTGAGAGGAAGCAATGCTAGGACAGTATACAGTCAAAAAAGAAACACCCCTCCCCCCACCAAAAAAAACAAACCAAACCAACAAACAACAACAACAAAAAGAAGCCATGTTTCTATATTTGTCCATTGCCTACTTCTCCATAATGACATATCTCAGCCTCCAGATGGCCTCCTGACAGGGGGCTCCCTCTGGCAATTTCTTACCCTGCCATTGGTTTAAACTTTGGAGCATTCCAGAAGATGCTGAATTCAATTTAAGAATGGAGAAAAGGACTTCACAAAGCTACTTTGAGTTTTCTTCTTATAATTAAGCCCAAAGGCAAGCATACATAGAATGAGGGGTCACATCTCTAGGATAGTATATAGAAAAGTATGTGAAGGAATAAACACAAGATCTTTAGGCCTTACTTTCCACCTAGGCTTTGTCCTCTCCCTCCTCTGACCACACAGTCATTAATGAACCATGTTTAGACCAGACTTATATCCCCTCAAGGCCCTTTTTACCATTTCTCACTCTCCTCAACTCTGGCTGTCATGTGACTTCCAGGGACAGCTCCTGCCTTTGTTCTAGAATACCATCCTTGGGTTATTGGACCTGTTTTGTCCTTACACCCAAAGATCCAGACATGCCTAGGGTTTGTACTTTCCTACCTCTACCAAATAAAGATGTTTAACTTCATGACTGTCAGATATGATACTTACAGTCCAACTAACAGTCTAATTTGTAGTCTAGTGCTCCCCTGTGTGAAGCATATGAATGATTTTGGCAGAGATCATTCAAAATCTAGGATTTTGCCAGAGATCATTCTTCCTTGGTTTACCGACCAGCCCCTCTATTCTGTCTTCCCACTCCTTCATGGAGTTCTTAGAACAGTTCCTTATTGCTTACACGAATGAACCTTTTGTTCTTTTGTGGGGATCCTATACAAAATTTCTTTTTAGTCTCATTTTAAATCTGTTACAACTCATAACACTTCTGGTTTTGGTGATCTACTTCTTGATTCAGTAGTGTTTGGAATCAACAAATTAAGGGTTCCTTTCTAAATCCAGGGAAACCCTCTATCAGAGGCTGTCAGTGCTCAGCCCACACCTCCCCAGGGCATCTCCTAATTTGAGACATTATTGTTCCTGGTGATTTGACTGTCAACAGCCAGCACTTAAATCTTTGTTGGAGGGTAGGGCAGGAAAAACAGCCATCTAAAGAGGGCCCAAGAGCCTGGAACTTGTCTTGGACAAGATTTAGTCCAAGAGAGATGAATGAGATGGCAGGAATACTTTTGTTTTCTCCCTTGATTAGAATAGCTAAGATAGGACCTATAGTATTTTCAGAGGTCCTCTGCCATATCCACCTGTTTATCTATTAGGACTTTACATGGTACCATACCTTTGCTTAGCCTCCTCTTGCCCATCCTACCTCCCTACTATCCTATGGAGTTTTACTTGGTTGTGCATCCTCACTCAAATTCTCATGTTAGGCTAGGCTTTAAGAAGGAGACCCCATGCACTCCATGGTCCTGACCAGCTCGTAAGCCACCTATATCTTTCATAGACAGCACCTGCTTCTCACCACAAACCTCAGTGTACTTCAGGGTAAGTTCCATCCACATCAGTGATGCTGCCAACTGCCTCCTCAGTCAGCAGCTGAGCAAACCTCTACTGGGCTATTTTGACCATGAGGATGTGGCCTTAAAGACATTAAACCACTTTCTCTGGGACCAGACAGAATTAATGAAGGCACCAAAGGCATCCAAATTGCTATTTGGGTATCAACTGCATCCTCTTCCCAGTAACAAATGCGGTCACACCCTGAATACCTGGACAAACATCAGACCATCACCCTTCTGAATCCACCTACCCTGGGCTCTGCAAACCATAAATATGCTTATCCCTGTGATTTCCTACAGAACCAGTTCCTGAAGGCGAAAGGCCTCAAGAACATAGCTATGGGGGCGCCTGGGTGGCTCAGTGGGTTAAAGCCTCTGCCTTCGGCTCAGGTCATAATCCAAGGGTCCTGGGATCGAGCCCCGCATCGGGCTCTCTGTTCGGCAGGGAGCCTGCCTCTCCTTCTCTCTGTGCCTGCCTCTCTGCCTACTTGTGATCTCTCTCTGTCAAATAAATAAATAAAAATCTTTAAAAAAAAAAAAAAAAAGAACATAGCTATGACCTGGCAAGATGGTGCAGACAAAAGAAGCCTCAGATTAGCTTATCTAGTTTGAGATTCTGAGAAACAGCCTCAGGTGTGACTAGACTCGAAACACATGAACTCAGAAATCTTCACTACTAGCTTTCCTATGTTAAATGCTTGTTCTCCAGTATCTTAGTGCTTTTATGTCTCAAGGTAATTGTCTATGTTTCCACTCGATTCAAATTAACCCTTAGATATATATCCCCCACATCCTACCCATCAAGTTACACTCTGATCTGGTTACACTATATCTTCAGATATAGCCATGTAGTATTTTGTCCCTAGGAGCTACAATACCTAATGGGAAGAAGAAGTAATGCTCCTGTGACCCACTTGTAGTTGGATGCCTCATTTCCTTACAAATTGAGGCCTGCAGATTAGAGTTTCTGGCCCCAGGAAAGAAAGTCTTCCACCATATAAAATGCCTTACAGAGGACATAAACTAATAATTGGTCATACTAGGCACCTCATGGCAGTAGTTCAATAGGCCAAGAGAAGAGTTACAGATAGGTCAGGCATCACTGACCCCATGGATCATGAAAAAATAGACTTCTATAACACAGGGGGTGGTTACAGATAGGCTTCTGAAATCGGGTGCCTTAATACCACTGTGGTTGGGACAAAGTATAGTTACTGTAGCAGTGATGACCTCATAAGAAAAAGGTGACCAGGTATCTAGAACTCTCATTCTGGGAAACCTACTGGTTAAGCATCCTGATCCAAACTACTGGTAGAAGCAGAGGGGAATCCAGAACAGGTAAAGAATGTGTATGTATTAGAGTTTAAAAATGAGTTACACTGTGGTAAAGTAGATTGTCACACTTACATTTCCCTAAGATTGATTCAAAATGGTAACAAGACAAGTTTAAGTTTAATACGGGGTGAAATTGGATCCAAATGTTTAAGAGGTAAACGGAGTAGATAATCTAACCATTCTTGCTGATTTATGCAGGTCACCCAAAGTTGCCTGTCAACAGTTCCACAGGCCAGTGGCTTCCTGTGTCTCTCTGCCCAAGTTCTTCTGCAATAGGACCCTGTTTGCCAAGAGTGCTGAGACGGAGTCCCCCAAGAGGAACCCTCAGCCAAGGAGCAGGACTGGGCACCCTACCCTTTGGCAGTCTTCAAAATGTTTTTCCTCAGAACTATCCCACCAGAAGGTTCTGATCAGATCTAGCCTGAATTGGCACAGTGGTTACCTACTCACTAGTATAGTCACCTGCTATCCCTGCCTCACTTCTCTAACTCACTGTTTCCTCATAACACCTCGATAAATTACTGCCTCCAAGATTCATTTCCCAAGGTCTACATTTTTATAGAACCCTAAGTAGAAATGAAATCTTGTTTACCTGATTTTACCTCAAAATAGTCTTAACCCTAAAGTGATTCAAATTACTGACATTTAACTGATGGTAAATGTCATTTCAGGTAGAGAAGGGCTGTGACATTTTCGTCCACCTTAGCATAGGATAGATTTAGGCAGGCTGAGCTTTTGTATCTGCTTTTTGCCTCTTGTACGTAAGTGACTAGTCTTAGCCATTACAAAAGCTGTGTTATGGCATCAAAGCAGAGGAATTGACCTTGTTCCTCTTTCTCCTTCTGGAATTTATAGAAGCTTTTTTTGGTAGAAGGGAAAGTTTAAGATGGACTTTATTTCATCCACAATGTTTTCAGTTAAGTTACACATTTGGTTTTACACAGAACACCAGTTTGGTTTTAAGAGCTCAAAGATAGTTCTGTAGCTCAGTGGTGTCTTCATGGACCCAGGATTTTCCCATCAGCTCTATCATCTTTAAAATGGTGACTTGCCAGCATACTTTTAATTCATGCACAAAATGTAATGAGCTCTGGCTAGCACACAGACTTTGCAGACACAAATGCAGAAAAGGTTTTCATTCCTATTTCTTAGTTGATTAAAATTCAAATCAAATATCTTTCCCAGAAGCCCTCCAGTAGACTCATGGTTATGTCTCAGAAATTCTCACTTTCTCAGCTCTTCTTAAAATCTACACTTAGCAATATAGTTTCAGTTTGTTGAAGGCAGGCACACATATGCTCACGTGCGCACACACACACACACACACACACACACACACACATATTGGTTAGCCAACCAATAATGAATACTATAGAAGTTCTGAACCTATTTGAAAGGCCCAGGCTCAAGGTGGTAGGATTCAACTGTTTTCCTGGGGCACATACATCCCTGCTGTTATTGTTTATTAACTATTTCTTCAAGGCAAAGGAACCACAAGTGCCACAACTACCTTGAGATCAGTGGTAGTGGACTCTGGTATGCTGGAGACTAGAACAGCACAAGGCACAAAATAATCCTCCTCTTCCACTCTAAGATCAGCTTTGGAATGTCTGCCCATAGAGCCCTAGATAGAAGAACAGGTTAAGCTATTAATGCTGTCCACCATATTTTGCTTAAACTGATCCCAGACACCTGACCCAGAAAGTACAGTCACCAGCACAGCTATATTTCCATATAACATATTCCCTAAGATTGATGTATCTAAGTATAAACCCCATGCCATGGACTCCAGAGCCGTCAGAAGGCCTATCATAGAAATTAAGAGTGATTTCCTGCTACTTCCTCCCTCCTCACTGGGATTGCCTGAATAACCCCATGCCCAAGCTCTTTCTTTACAACTTTACAAAGAAAGACAGATGGTTTTACATATATTACTATTATACCTCATCTAGGCCAAGCAGCCAGGCCACACACTATTGCTTTACCTGAATGTCAGTGAAGTATCAAACATGGCATCAGCTCAAGGGCCAGTACAAACACTAATGGGACAGGTGCTCCATAGATCCATATACTCATATTCCAATAAAATGTTCTTCAGTGGTAGAACTCTACTTCACCTGGCAGTAGAAGGTTTCTAACCACGACAGTCAAAGTCAGATTTAGCCTAACCCAGCTATGTAACCTTAGAAGGTTTAGACATGATCAGCCCACAGGGAGAGGAAATCGGAGGAGGGGATGTATCTCATTACGGAATATATTGGTTCCCAATCTAAGAGGCCTTCTTTAAATATAGAGGGGTACAACCTACCACTGGTCATCCATTATGTTCTTCCTTCCAGTAACAGAGTCCCTCATATACAGGTCGACTTACAACTCACCAGCTAAGACTTCATGACCAAGCTTTCATCTAGTTGTGACCACATGACTAGAAACTGGACAATGTTAACAAAAATTAAATCCAAATGCCAGCCATGCCTTTAGAAAGCTATAGACCTGTGACTTTGTGTTCTCTTCCTGCTGTCTGGGAAAAAAGATGATCATAGTAAACCATCTTTAACAACTCAACAGGAAAACAGACTGGAGGATGCTTCAAAAAGATAGATTGGTCCCAAATCTGATTAACCCTGCAGAACAAAACCACCCCTCTGGAGTAACTACTAACAAACTTTGAAGAAGACAGACAAGTCATGTCTTACGTCTTTTAAAATAGCTGAGTACGGATATCCTAAGATGTATTTACAATACTAATGAACCTCTTTCCATGCAAGTCACCCTCACAAGAGGGTCAACAAGAGGGTTAATAAGAGGACTGTACCAGACAGTCCTCTCCAATGCAACACTCCAATAAGAACAATGGACCGACCCCATATTTTGTGATAATGCTGTACAAAGGAACCTCCTACAGCAATTGGAACAGACACTTACATGGATATAAGTGTTACCTTCTTTAGTTCCTTCTTGCAAGCACTTTCCGCCATGAGGATTCATCAAAACCATAGTTCTGCCAGCTCTTCATCCCTCAGTATTAGTGACACTAAAACGAGCCCTGAGTTAGGAAAAAGAAACTTTCAATCCCTCACTTATATTTAGAATCTAAAAAGGCCAAATGCAGTAAAAACAGAACCATGACTACAGAGGGCAGCCAAGTAAGGGAAATGGGGGAACGTTGGCTAAGGAGTACCAAGTTGCAGTTCTGTAAGATGAGAAATTCTAAAGATTGAACATCGTGGAAACTACATTTTAAGACTGTATTGATGACTAGAAATTTGCTAAGAGCGCATCAAGTATTTACACTGGAAAATAAAGCATTTTATGTAAGAAGTTCTATTAGCTTGACTGATTGTTTGATTGTACTTATATAGTAAATTATGTCCTACCCCTTAACATTTTTAAAGATTAAGAGAAATGGGCTCTAGGGCCCATATCAATCACCCAGGCCATTTAGCTTTGTTCTACCACCTGACCCATTGCCACGTTAGTAAAAATGATAAAGGAGGGACTTTGAGGAAAGATATCCCCAGATGTTGATAAACTCTATTATACCCAGATACCCAGTGAATACCCAGAGCTTTAATTGCAGCTCCAATGAACAGAGGGGCAATTTGAACATCAAAAGTCAAAGACAGGTCTCAAGTAGAGAAACCGTGCAGAATCCAGGACATTAATGCTGAAGAACAGAAAACTAAAGGGAAACGATAGTCAGGCCACAGGGGAGGACTATAAGTACCTATGCCCAAGCCCTATTGTTTTATCTAAACACAAGGGGTAGAAAGTACCAAGTCTTAGCACCTCATGTTGTAGCCAAATTGTAGAAGAACTTGGCAGCTTATACAAACCTCAGGAAGAACTCACAGATCAAATTGAAAGCAGCAAGAACACCATGATCTTTCCCTCCCCCACAAGAGTCCCCCCATACCTGGTTCTCAGCATTATTTCCTCTAGTATCCATATCCAGTAATCATTGGGGGCCTTTGGAGACCTTGCTATGATACAAGTGCCCACCATTTAATTCACCAATATTGTAGACTGTATTCACATGACTCCTTTCATGAACACCTGTCCCTTCCAGGTAGAGATGCTTCTCATACCCTTCTGTAGTAGATAGAGTAACCCCCGCAAACTCTACATCCTAACTCCTGCAACTTGTGAATATACCATGGTTATACATCAGGGAGCAAAGACTACAAATGGAATTAAGTTTGGTAATCAGTTGACCATAAAAATCAGATTATCCCAGCAGAAGCAGTAGAATCATTAGGGTCTTTAAACATGGAAAAAGGAGACAGAAGAGTCAGTTCCAAAGTGATGCAATGTAAAAAATGCTTAGTTAGCCATCATTGATTTTAGAAGGGGTTATGGGCCAAAGTTAAGGGCAGCCTGTAGTAGCTGGAGAGGTCAAGAAAGTGGGTTTAATCCCCAGTCTAAAACCTCTAAATCAACTGTGCAGCTATGCCTATACCTCTAATTTAATCTAGTGACACTGGTTTCAGTTCTAACTTCCCCAATTTTAAGATATCTACTATTCTTTTTTATTTAAATTCAATTAGCCAGAGTATAATACATCATTGGGTTTTTTTTTTCTTTCCCTTTCTTTTTTTAATTTTTATTTTTATTTAAACATATAATGTAACCCCACCACCCTCTCCCAACACCCCTCCCCCCCACCCCCTTCAGTTTGTTTTATGACATTAAGAGTCTCTTTTGGTTTGTCTCCCTCCTGATCCCATCTTGTTTCATTTATTCTTTTCCTACCACCTTAACCCCCACCCCCGTTGCATCTCCACTTCCTCATATCAGGGAATCATATGATAGCTGTCTTTCTCTGATTGACTTATTTCACTAAGCATAATACCCTCTAGTTCCATCCATGTCATCGCAAATGGTAAGATTTCATTTCTTTTGATGGCTGCATAGTATTCCATTGTATATATATACCACTTCTTCTTTATCCATTCATCTGCTGATGGACATCTAGGTTCTTTCCATAACTTAGCTATTGTGGACATTGCTGCTATAAACATTCGGGTACACGTGCCCCTTTGGATCACTACGTTTGTATCTTTAGG